>JAAEAF010001469.1:0-35000 GCA_011037195.1 Triatoma infestans | reverse complement strand
AGAAGCACTTTCCCGTTGATTAAAAACCTCTTTCAGAATCCAACAATCACTAAGTCAAACCATTCCAGAATTGCGGCATTCATTTTTGTCATTCTTTTAAGATTTTTAGTCTTCTGCTTTTAAATTAGTGGTATTTGTATCCTGAGCAAAAAAAATAATAACTCAGCTCAAGATATAAGCTGACTTTTTTTTTTTTTTTAACTCAATATTTTTTTTTATCCTTTCTAAATTAATTCAAGTGTATTAAAACGAAAAAGGACAGATTAAAGATTACTTTTTCATCCTTACACTGTTTTCTATTGTACAATATTGTACGAGAAACGTACTAATAAATAAACTTGGAACATCTTGTATGTCAGTGTTTAATAATTTTCTCTCGCCGTTTTAAGAGGAAACATGGCGATTGTATCAAATATTAGATTTTTTTTTTTTTTTTAACCGGAATTACAAGTCTTGAAGACCTCTGATCTGAACATAAATTATTTTTTATGTGCGCATCCAATGTAGTGTAAAAGCTGTTTTTTTTTTTGTCTTTTCTTCTGGTTGTCTCTTTTGTTGATTGAGTTAATTTTATCAATGTGTAGCAATAGTTGCACGTTCCACTCAATTCCATACGCATTGCCTAATTAGAAGGAAAGTTATACTGCTTCTTCCAAACTTGGTATACATATACTAGTATCCCATATAGTCAGATACGTAATACAGACACCTACCTGCCGCTAAACTAGTTAAAGTAATTAGAACACCGGTGAATGTTTTCGAGAGAAGAAATATTTAGATACTACAATTATACAATTTATCGATAAATATTACAACAATAAATGTGAGATCAATTTTATGCATTTTTCAATATATTTGCCGAAAATTTGATGCGATTACAATATTTCCTTTTGCTAGCATTAAGAGAAAATAAAGAAAAAAAAAGAAGAAAACTTGCTATAGTGTGACATCATCAAGAATATTGTCACAATTTCAGGCCTTGCGAACCATCCATAGAACAATATATTGTATATGTGTCTCTGTATATTCTACAATAGTTCAACACCAAACATATTGATATATATTTTACTTTCTCTTACTTCTAGTAAGAGGAAATATTGTAATCGTGCAAAATTTTCGACATCGAGTATTCAACGGAAATATCCGTTTTGAGGTCCTCTGAGCCCAGAAAAGTGGTTTTTAGAAAATGGTCTGTGGTTTTGTGTGTGTGTGTGTGTGTGTGTGTGTGTGTATGTATGTATATATGTATGTATGTGAACAGCAAAGCTCAAAAATGAAAAATCGTAGAAAGTTCAAACTTGATATTCCGTTTAGTAATCACCAAGGTATCCGACAGTAGGTGATCTGTCAAAATTCCTCAACCGGAAGTACACTTTACTAGAAGTTTTTTTTACTTTTTGCAATTTTCTGCACCTACAAAGACCTACAACTTTTATTTGAAACATTCTTCCAGGAAAATTCATTTAAAGGTACTATTGGGGAGTGGTGGGGTTACGGTTTACTCTAAAGGGCTATTTCAGTTTATTACACAATCCGATCATCTAAATAACATTAATTAGAGTTTAGTTGTTGAAATTCCAAGGTTAAAAAAAATCGGATGACCGGAAGTGCGTTTTTACTAGTAAGTATTTTCCAATTTCTGCTATTTTCTCTAAAACGACACCAACTATTTTCTTTAAACTCGTAATGTGAACTACACATATAAAAGGCTGCAACTTTTAATTGTAATATTTCTTCAGTTAAAATAATTTAAGGAGGTTTTTGGGAGAGGGATGGGGTTTGTTTTTCTCTAAAGTGCTATCGTAGTTGATTATACAAATCTACCATCCAAATAAAATTAATTAGAAATAAATAAATTGCCGAAATTCCGAGTTTCAAGAAAATTAGTAGGTAAATGGGAAGTGCGATTTTACTAGGTTTTCAATTTTTGCGATTTTCTCCATAAAAACACCGACGAATTTCATTAAATTTGTTATACTAACTATAAAATTTGTCAATCACAATTTTGAAAACTGGAATAAAAGAGTTGTGTGAGTGTATCGCACAGTTGATTTGTTTCATTCTAAATTGAGCAAAATTATATTAATTCTTTTATTTATTTTTATTGATCAAACGAAGGACAGTACCAGAGTTCACGTACAAATCTACCCAGCTGTATAACAGCTGTGGCTAATGAAACGCGAAACGTAAAACGTATAAAATATACAACCGACTGACATATAAATATAGTTCTTTTTATTACCTTCCTTGTAAACATTAATTATATAAATATAGATTAATAGGGAGTAACCAGAATTACCCAAATATCTACTACATACTACTTTGTATTCCCACTTCTATATAACGGCGGAAGAGACGCTCAAGACCAAAGACTACTGAACACCCGAATGCTCACATTAACTTACTTCCATTCCAGACGTTTGCTTCAAGTACATATAAAAAAAAAAAAATACTAAACTCAGCTAACTCCCTATACTCTATATTCCTGTAAGATAACTGCTAGAACTTCGTTAAAAAATTTTGTTTAAACTGATTGATAACCAATTCAGACAATAAATTATTCAGCATATTCATTCCCTCAAATTAATACGCCCACCTTATTACACATCATCAATGATATCTCAGTGATCTGAACATTCCTGGATATCGCTGAATATAATCTCATTTCCCATCAATAATGGGAAATCATCATTATTTAAATTTTTATAAAAACTACTTTTTGCCAAAGAATTGGGAAAGTAAAATTAAATCTATCAATTAATCTTAATATAAATTAGTTTTTCCAAAATTATGTGCATTTTTCTAACTCACTGGTAGAGCTTACTAGAAAACGATACAATGAAATAGTGCACGATTTGAAAATGCATCATTTTGTTTTTTTGTTTTAAAATCCCTTTTATTTAGTAGATAACATAATTTGGTGCATATAGCATAAATTGGATTATATTACTGAACAATATGATGCAGATATTATATTAAATCTGGAACAATCTGTTTTAGTGATCCTCAACTACGATCAGCCGCATTTTATTGAACCGTGAGAATAATTTCAATTTATGGATTTTACTATTTTTCTTAATTCATAATTTCGTTTTCTGTGTTCTTTAAACAAAGTACAAAACAATTCTTTGAGGGAATAATATAATAAATGTAATATAATATAATATGGTATAATTTTATTATTGCTAACCTGCATTATCATTTTTGTTTGAAAATTTTATTCGTTAAGAATTGATTTTAGGGTTAAATTTCATATTTTATTTGAGTTTATTCAATATAATCACTCCAACTATACATATCTCTATGTTCCTAATCACAAACACTCTATGTTTGTGTTTGGGAAAATGAAGCAAATTTTAAGTTTAAAGAAACTTAGTCAATTTTGTGCATTTATTAAATGCAGCAAGAACGAATCGTGTGAATCATTCACACCAGATTTTTTTTTAAATTTTTCTCCTTAAGATTTTGATATCATTTCTGTTTTGATAAAAAAATTATTATGAATACGTAGTAATCAACAATAAGCGAAACCAAAGAACGTTAGGCACAGAGAAGAAAGAAAAAACAAAACAATGAACTTCTCTTGATAAACAAGTACAAAGTAAATAATTAGTGACTATATAAAGGGTTCTCATAACCGGCGGTTACACTGATGAGATAAAATTTAGACGAGAAAAAGTGGTGCTTAGAAAGAAAATTCTTAATAATAAAAAAAAAAAAGTCTTAATGAAGCGGCAGAATTGAAATTAATAATAAAAGATAAAAAAAAAAAGTACGGAGAGAAACAAAATGAGTGAAAAAAGAATAATAATATATTAAGTAATTTTTTACCATCCCTTACTCCCTAGTAGGAGGAAGCATCAAGATCGTGTTAAGTGTATGAAATTATGTTTTAACCGGAAATACATGTTCCCTGAGTACGAAAAAAATGATTTTAGAAATTGGTCTGTGTGGGTGTGAGATTTTTTCAATTATTTGTGATTTTCTCAAAAAACGACTCAAAAGATTTTCTCAAAAGTTTGTACATATCAACTAATCACATAACGATAACGCTTTATCGTGTCTTTCATTATATTCACAAATTTTCCGTAAATATCTACTTCATTGAGTTTACGCCATAATATTGAATGTGATAGGGAGTCAAATGCCCTTTGCAAGTCTACGAAGATCCCATACACTTCAGCACCTTTTATTCGTAACTTTAAGTTAACGAGACCGAATAAAGCAAAAACTGCATCTCTACAACCTCTATGTTGGCGAAAGCCTAATTGTTCATCAGGTAAGATGCCTTGTATTTCCATCCAATCATTTACAACGTTTTGACAGTATTCTTGTAAATAATTTCGGAACATTATTAATGAGAGCAATGCCTTTGAAATTCGTAGGCTCCAGCGGATCTTCTTTCTTATAGATCATCTTTAATTTAATTTTTCCCCAACTAATGGGAACTTTTTCCTTCTCCCACACTATTTTGTAAAAATTTAGCAAATAATGAACCCAGTTTGGAAAAAGTAATTTAAAATGCTCATTAATTACATTATCATTACCAGTAGACTTATTATTTTTAGCATTATTTATACTATCCGTCAATTATTCTAAGGTTAGGTCTTTGTGTAAAAAGGGGTGCTTATTATCCAATAAAGCGTTAGTTTACAGAGATCTAATTACGTAAGTTTTATTTAGAAAATTTTCCCACATTTTTGTATCTATAGGACATATTATGTTAAATTGTTGATTTAATTTTTACATCAGTAACGGCTGTCCAAAATTCTTTTTCTATTTTTTACGTTTCTTATATTTAATTTAATTGTTTCATAATAATTGTTTTTAGACATTAAAATGATTTTCTTATATTGCTTTTTGGCATTTAAAAATTTGACATTAAACATTTTTTCATCAAAATTTGATTTGTGGCAAAGTTTATAGGGTTTGTTTACTTCCTTTTTAGCTAAAGAACAATCAGTATTAAACCAGACTTTATTCTTTTTTTGTGCAGAGCTTTTTCTTTTCCGTTCCACTTTCATTCTGCCTTCAATTGCTGCCTTATTTATAGAAGTTATTAAATTGTCATTTAATTGGTCTACTGACGAACTAATAAAATAGATTTTATTAGAATTATTTAAAATATCTCTAAAACGTTCCATACATAAGGGATTTTTATTAAAATAAAAGTAGGTTTGTGTGCTATCGGATTTATTTGAGTGAGACAACTGTTTAGGGGAAATATCTACTTATAATATAATCGATTTTCTCAAAAAACGACTCAAAAGATTTTCTTAAAACTTTGTACATATCAACTAATCACATAAAGAGCTTTTATTTGAAACATTTTTACGGGAAAATTAATTTAAAGGGATGTTCTGTGGGATGAGTGACGACGTCATTAGGCTTTCCTAAAATTCCAGGAGTTTCAACGAAATCGGTTTACCAGCATGAACGACTTTTATACTATTCTTTCAGATGCATAAATATATTTTTTCCAATGACTAGATAATACCGTATAAATAAGTAAATAAATTAAAACTATGTAAATTGTATTAAGAGAAAGTTGTGTGGGTGTGTTGTGTGTTCACATCAGTTTTTTTAATTTAAAATTTACACATTTTTGGTACTCGATCCGTCGTAGCATGCATATTCATTTGTTTCCTGACAGGTTTCGGATTTTCATCCATTGTCAGAACAAATTGACCAAGTTCGTGTAGAGAGTTCACTTCAACGTAATATTTCTGTTACACTCACACTTGTTGGTTTGTTGGTTGTATGTGAAGTCTCTACAAGAACTTGGTGAATTTGCTCTGATGATGGATGAAAATTCGAAACCGGTCAGGAACCAAATGATATGGATGCTACGATGGATAAAACACCAGATTTTATCCAGCATTGCGGACCATTCTCATACATACATATTTTTGTTTATTTGGAGAGGGAAGGCCATATTATAAAACTGAATTTTCACGCTAATTTACGGACCTTTTATCAAAGTAAGCTATAAATAATGTTAAAAAAATAAACCAAATTTATAAAATATTTATATTTGAAATATCTATATAATACCTTTCCTCCCCCCACACCATTACTGCCATTGTACGGCAATCTAGTCATATTTCAAACTGTCATAAAGATTATATATGTATATATACTTATATTATATATAGGGAATGTATAAGAGATGAAGAAGGGGAGCTATGTGGGAATATGGATACCAAATATATTTATATATTCATATTGATGGGTATATCAGCCTGTCATTTTCATATTTCTACTCAAAATGAACATTTCTTTTTCAATATTATTTCCTATACTAATACAATCTAACTGTTGCCTTGCAGTTCTTGCCAGCAGGAATGGCTGCAAAATTCTATTTAAAATACCTGTTTGTTTTCTTTGTGTAAATATTAACAGCTTTAACAGAAATTATCACGATGTTGTCAGATTTATAAATTTGAGTTTTGAAACCGGAAATCTACTTTGAAGACATTTGACCTTGGACAAATATATATATATTTTTTAAATTAGTATAAAAAAATTACACAATAATACCATAAAATTTCATTCATTTAACCTAACATAAATACAGTGGTGGTGAATGGAGAGGGTGGTTGTCAAGTACTAACCTACCAACCCAGGCAGGAAGAGAAGTGATTGTGTTATGTTGAATTATGTTACGTTAATAACGTTGAACCTACTCCGCAAATAACATTTGAAATTGAACGCCACAACTGACGCAGAACTATCAAAAAAATATAATATTCTAGAAATATGTTCCAAATAATGTTCACACACACACACACACACACAGATTGTTAAAAACATATTTTTTTTTATTTGTGGTTGGTTTCGCAGAGATATTTTCCGTGATAGCCTGCTTCTTTTTGGAGTCATCGACCGGTTTCGGGCGTTCGTCCATCTTCAGGCTGCATTTGTCATACAGTGTGATAACATAGATTTGAACAGAGAAATTTAGAGTGTATCAATTAAATTTGCTCTATACAAATCTATGTAATCACACTTTTTGACAAATGCATTCTGATGATGGGCGAACGACCGAAACCGGTCGGTGACAACAAAATGAAGCAGGCTTACACGGAAAATATCTCTGACATTTTTGTTTCTTATTCAGGTGACTTCAAAACAATATTTCCAAATAAAATTCAGTTTCGAACATTTGACACGATCACATTATCCCCCCGCCTGCTTGAAGTAAGAGAAAGTATAAACTAAATCTTATTTTGGAAAAATAAATTAAAAATAAATATTTTAAATGCAAAAAAACAAAAAAAGAAAAGAAATTTCCCCGGGTTAGCAAATATTTTTTAGATAAAGTTAGCCAAAGGCGTTGAGTGTGAATGAATTTGAAATGTTCTAGTTTTTCGGAATGGGGGAAGGACGATTATATCGGTAAACCCCTTTTTGAGGTACTTTGTGTGTGTATGTGTGTGTGTGTTCTGCACGTGTGTATGTGCGTGCGTTTCCACATCTTAAGAGAGACGTGGAAACATTTAAACTTTAGGAATTTGAAATGAGTTGCCCACCTCACACGCATACACACACACACACACACATACACTCCACACCTGCACAGTAACATTCATAGTAACAAAGTTACTCTACATACGTACTCCTTCTACATAGCTAAGTTGGAGGGATAAGTGTGTCAGTCTACGTATATAGAAGTTAGAACATCCTACTCAGTACAGTTTCTACCAAAAACCTCCCCAACAACGTTCTGTTCGACTACTTTGAAATCTGCCTGCAGGCTAAAACATAACCGCCTATATTTTTATATATATATATATAAATATATTTATTTATAGTTTTTATTATATAAGTATATATAGTTTGCATAAGGAAAAATGACATTTTCATTTTTCTTTTCACTTCTAACTGAAATAAAATACATTTTGTGGCAAATAACTTTTTTCTGACGTCACCCACCTGAAACACCCACACACGGCTATTGGCTTGCTGCAGCATCATAGTTATGATTAACAAATTTCTTCAAACCAGGAATTTTTACTACGGGTTTACTTATGACCAATATTATATGATGGGGGGGGGGAACTGTAATATAATAAAAGGAAACGGTTAAGAGAAGCGTGATCCTTCCAGCTTCTCTAGTTAGCGGCCAAAAAGAATTTTATTTTTGCAAAAACGTTTTTAACAAATATGGTAGTCAACGAATGTGCACTTAATTCTACAATATTAACGAAATATGAGATATCATTATTGAGAAAATCGCAATAAACAAAAAAAAATCTAGTATGGCGTGAATCACTCACACGACTTTCTCTTACTGCAGCTTGCACAGATTTAAGTGACAAATTTTCTTCAAACTTTTTACAAAATCTTTGCTTGATTTCAATTTTATGTTAATTAGAGAATATAAACATAATAAAATGATATTTTAGAGGATACCATACACTTTCCCAACTTCCAAAAACTTCTTTAAATGAAGTACCTTGGAAAAAGTTCCCAATAAAAGTGAAAGGTCTCTGCAGTTAGTGCATCAAATTTAATAGTATCCGTTGGTTTTATGGATATAAAATTGTGAAAACCCATCATAAATGATTTTTCTGATGAAACGTTTCAAATAAAAATGCTAAGTAAGAAAGTAGTCTAAAGATACTAAGTTTAAAGAAAATTGTTGAAGCCCATGTCTGAGAAAATCTCAGAAAACTATTCAGTAGAAACGGACATTCCCTCAACCATTTTCTTCAAATTCAGTTTGCGGTAGCATATTCTGGTTTAATATTATTTAAGATGATACAATTATATAATAAATTGAAATAGCACTTTAGAAAAAAACATAACCCTCTCACTCTTCCCCCAAAAGCTCCTTCAAATGAAATTTCCCCAAGAAATATTACAAATAAAAATTGTAGCTATTTGTATCTGTAGTTAATATTACAACTTTAAAGAAAATGGTTGGAACCGTTTTTGAAAAATTCGCAAACCATCAGTAAAATGGTACCTCCGGTTGAGGAATATGACACACATATGATGTCGGATACTCGGGGTGTTACCCTCCCGGAATGTCATTTTTTTCTTTTTTTGAATTTGTGCTGTTCACACACACAAGACAATTTCCTAGAAATTACGTTTTTTGGACTCAGGGATCACAAAACATGTATTTCCGGTGAAGACTGGATATCGAAAAATTTGAGTTTTTCGGGAATCAAAAATTTTCTTACATATAAATTTTATTACTTTTTTATTTATCATAAACTCTAATGGTAAAAGAAATATTACCAATTATCGTGGCGACATGTCACCCCGTCTTGATGAGGTGCCTCTGTGTGGTGCACAATCTACACACACCATGCGGCGGACCTGGCATGACTAAGTGTTTCTATTGTCTAGTCATATGAAAAGAAAACTTTCTGTTTCTCTGACATTTTTTTTTTTCACTAGAGCAATAATCTTACTGAAAGAAATGAAGATTTCCAATCCTGGAGACCCTACATTTATACATAAACGAGGATTTGAAACACCCCTCTTATTGCGTATATTTGGAAAGTCTGACTGTAAGTTCTTGCTATCCTTTCTTGATCACAGATTTATTTTTGAAAAAAATGTTAAAATAATTAATTTATAAATTTTAAAGGAACAATTACTAATTTTTACCTTTTGCAATAACTAAGCACATCTAAGGATAAAGAATAAAACCGGCTGTATTATAAAGCAAAATAAAAAAGGGATAAAGGATATTACGTCGGCGTGGGAGTAGAGTAAAGAGGAAATACGATAGAACTTCCTGTACTATCATACTAAACAGAATGTAGTGGTTACAAGAACAGTAAGGTAGATGGATGGCCAGCTTGGCAGTGATGGAAAACTTCCATGGACACTATTATGTCGGGTAACTTTAGCCGGAATGGCAGTTCGCCTCAACTCTATCTCCTCCTGCCTATTTGAAGACCTAAAAGTTAAAAGCCGAGGGATCTGTGTGATAGGCGCTATGTCCACACATAGTAGTTAAATAAACGGTGAGAGGTAAGAAGGAAAGTTTTGTAAAATAGATAGACTAACATAATTAGAGGTAAATTTATTAGTTTTAGTTAAAATATTTTTGGACTAATTTTATACTGTTGAGAATAATAGTTATTACAAAAAGAAATTGTCATAAAAGTTCTGATTAATAAATTGACAATTTTTTCCTTAAATGTTAGAATTTTTAGAAGAAATTTCTATTTTGTAATGAAACTAATCTTCATCAAATTCGCCACACAAAATCTAGCAGCCGCATCGGGGTACCACCATTTAGCCTTCAAGCGCAGGTCAACTAAGCATTACCTCCTCTATTTAACTACAGTACAATGTACTGGCGAATAGGCTTCAAAAATAGACAGCCAAAACTACCAACCACCCAATAAGCTGTTCCTGCTTCCATCAACCTAGGAGGAACTGCGATAAAAAGCTAAAAATCTAAGGACTTACAATCAGTTACCAGATAAACATTAACGAGTAAACATTGAATCACCAGAATTACAAAGTTTCGACCTTGAAACGTTAACCAAGCTGGCCACACTAGTCAATCTACCATTAGTAAAAGCAAGAGCTTTAATTTGTTACATCGGCCATCCCTACTCTTCTACATCACACTACGAACAGCATCACTCGTCTCTCCGTCACTCTACCTCTAATGTATTATCTTTTCCCTCTCTAGTATCGTTAAAGTATTATTAGTGCGCATATAGTGCCAGCCAGGTATTCTCAATTCACCAGTATTTTACCAATCACCGTCATTTCCTGCTTTCACCATTATGATTTTCATAATTCTCATTGGTTTTCTGAAGTGTAAATTCTGCCGACATTATAAAAGGAAGTCGTATGTCACACTTTACTCGGAATCCTTCTAAAATCTATTTTTACTTTCACTTCCTCCTTGCAAGAGGAAGTATTGCGATCGTCCCTAATTTTCGAAATGGAGTTTAATGATAATAATAATAACAACGTGTTTATTAGGGTTATTACAAAATTTGCAAAGTTTTAAAGAATTTTTATGACAGAAGATCAGTCTGCCAAACCTCTCACTTATATTGTGGCTAAAAGATATGCAAGGAGCGCATCCAATTCAATCCTGCAATGTCATTATCAAAGCAAAGCTGCGGGCTAACAGTGGGAGGTCTTAATCGAAATGTATCCAGCAGGATATCCTCAAATCTATCGAAGACAAAATTTGTTACGTAATTCAGAGCACTCAAGGATATAATAAGTTGCTAAACCATATACATCGGATAGGGATTGTCGGCGACTCTCTATGCACGATGAGTAGAGGAGAAGATATGACTACAAAACACACCTGGATGCAAGTCTTGAACAAACTCGACCGGGAATTTCCGGTGAAAACTTAATATCGAAATTTAACATGATCGCAATACTTCCTCTTACGAGCTGCAGAAGAAAATAAAAATGAAAATAAATAAATGAAAAATAGAAAAAATGAAAATAAATAGCAATTGAAAAAATGAATAATAAGAAAAAGAAGATATATTAGAGAAAGAGTTGTGGTATTTCACTAGAGAAATAACTAAGGTGTTTCCGGCCTTCCCCTCGCCAATCAAAGTAGTCTATACAACTGTGAGTATACAATCGCTTATATTTTTTTAAGTGCGTGCCTATCATAGGCTGGAACATAAGTCCTCCGTTTTCTACTATTTTTTTTTTTTTTTTTTGCCAAGATAAACTGTATAGGCTGGACAAGGAATTGTAGAGAAAGGCGACGCAAAGGTCCGAAATAACCTGGAAATGGAGTGCTAGAATGTAATCTCCAGTTGTTAGGTAGCATTTGGACCATAGCCCCTTCTTCATCCGTGGGTATTTCATCGAATTTCGAAAGAGAGAGCGTGATTACAGAGAGAGAGAAAAAGAGCGTCAGAGAGGAATCTGTAAGATAAACTGTTCAGTTTTGGTGAACCAATTTAAAAAAGAGTGGACTTTTCCAAAACAACAAGTTAGAGTTGGGATATTGAGAAGAAGAAGGAGAAGAAGAGCAAAAAAAGAGACGATAGAAAGTGGAAAAATACAGGTGATCGCAGTGCAGGAGGTAGTGGGGGGCAAACGTAGAAAAACATAACAGCAGGTTAGGTGGAAAAACTATATATATATACAACACTTTCCTCTATTTTTCCAACCAGAACATTCACCAAAACACAGACAAGGGACTTACTGTGGACAAGGTGTAGCAAGGATCGTGTCTGAAAGGTCAAGTCAACTTTTCCAATCTATGGGCCATTTTTTTTTAGTTTTTTATTTTATTTTTTTATTTGGTTTGTTTTTCTGCCCTTTCTACACATACTCGCTCACTAACAGGTTTTTCTCACTGGTATTTGACTTATTTCATATTTTTTAAGATCAAAAATGTGTGTGTGTGGTTCATTGGACATATTCACTGTCCTCTTATTAAGATTGCGCAACATATTAATGGGGAGGAAGTTCATTGAAAGAATCTAAAGGAAGTAAAGAACAATTCAGGCTCCAAAAAAGTGATATAGAATCTTCTATTGGAGTTTTTATAGAATGGGACAGAGAAAAATATAGAAGAAAAGTATACTGATGTATTGACTAAGTTACATATCTCCACTTGTTGGATGTTTCCATTTTTAAAAGGAACAATATACTCTAGCCTTTTAAAAAGCAAAAAACAACAAGTGTTTTCCCACGCAGGTATCAACGAACCCCCTGTTAACCTAGTTAGGTTGTAACAAAACACTTTTTAAAACCAGTTTATCAATTAAATTTGCTCTTTACAAGTCTATGATAACACACTGTTTTGACAAAAGCATCCTGATGATGCTCGAACACGTGAAAAACCGGTCGACGACCACAAAAAGAAGCAGGCAGTCACGGAAAATATCTCTGATGCTTTAAAGCTCTGCGGAACTAACCATAACAACTATTGACTAAGAAACAGAGTACTGCAAGGTCCTTACAGATGTGATATCAAAACTGGTAACTTAAGTAGAAATGACATACTATACTGGCAGAGTGTCGGTGATGACTTGGCGACTGTGCGTACTTGTTGACTGATATTTGAGTCTAGCTAGCACTTATTTTATACTTATGCAAAACTTTGCCTACTTCCCCTTCCAGTCACCTAGGAGTTGAGTTAGGCGGATCCAGATCTCCCCTAGGTGGAGAATTTGAATAGCTTGCCGTAGAAAGATGCGATACGCCTCATGTAATATTTTGAGTGATGTAGCTGTGATCGGATTGCCACATGATTTTTGTTGCGAGATATGCTGATAGTAATCCATTGAAATATTCATGCAAGATTCCCTGCTAATTTTTACATGCACAAACAAAAGTTACTTAACTTATTACAAAAGATCACTCAAGGATTACAAAGGTTATACTATCTAAAACTATCTAGTTAGTTCCACTTTGTATCCTATTAGTTTAGATTTAAATGGTAATCATTATGAATTATTTACTGTTTTTTACTAACATGTAATGGAGATAAAAAAGCCATATTTCAGTACTAACTCTTCTCAAAGATTGAAGCTTTTCAAATCAGCTTTTCTGAGTTTTTTAACACTTCACATTCTCTGGGGATTAGCCTGTTTTGTTTATCGCACAACTGATAGTTACAGCGTCTTATTAATTGTCATTTTCAGCGACCCTCCCATTTCGGAGCTGCGTCGTACAGTTGGTATATTAAAGCTGTATACCCGAATCAGACGAAACCAAAAACATCATGACTGGCGAGATGGTTATCACAGAAAGATGTACATATGTCATAATTGATTAAAGGCGACCTAAGAGGTGGGTGCTTATCGGAGAATCACTGGTCACACATTTATAGGTGATCTAAAGCAAATTCGACAGGACAAATCTGAAGTTATGTTGCTGCCTAACACACACGTTCTTCAGACACAAATTTTGTAACTGAGGAAAACATTTTTAACATTGAGAGAAAATTTAACCCCCTTCTCTTAGCCAATCGGTTTGCTTCTTTGTTTCCATGCACGACACAATGTCGTGGTATCCATTGAATAATTTTTCATTCAGAATGTCTGAGGATTCATTTCTCGTATTATTTGCAAGGGCAGAGATAGCCGCTTGCGAATAAATGAATATGACCTTTGAGTAAGGGAGTTTTTTTGAAGCTTCCAGTTAGCACTGACAGCTACGAATTCTCCCCTCTCAGAGTTAGAGCTAAGTGAAAATATCGGAGACTAAAGACAATTTATCAATTTTATGATTGTATTAACTGCAGTAAGAGAAAGTCGTGTGAGTGTTTCACATCAGACATTTTTTTAACTATTATTATTATAGAAAAATTAGATAGGTTTAATCTAATGCTGATCTTGATAGTCTAGCTAGTGGTAAAATTTGTTGCAATATACACCACTGTTGGAATGAACTCGCTAAATCTTTAGAAAGCAATAAATTACGGTTCTGTAACGTTAAATTTGTAATGAACGAAGTGAACGATAGATAATTTCCTAATAAGTTCTAAAAAAGAAGTGGTAAAAGAGAGAAAAGTTCATTTATTACATGTTAATTCTTAAAAGTAACAGTTATTGAAGATTTTTTTTTATATTATTTTTATCTTTTTGATAATAGTAATCAAAAAAAAAGGAAAGTAACATTAAAAATTATGTTTCCATGTTTTATGTTTATGATGTCGTAGATTATACAGAAAGGTAAGAAGAAAAGGAAGTTAAAAAGGAAGTGTTAAATCTTGGTTAAAAAAAGACGGAACTTCCGCTTCTAACCATTTCCGTTAATAAGAGAAGTAAACATTAAATGGGCAGACCGTAAAGGTGTATAAAACTCGAGGCCGTACTGAACGACTTACGTGATATTCCAACGTCTCTACAACACAGTGCTTGGTGTGCGGCTCACTGTACCGTCCCCACAGTATACCAACAGCTTAAGCTTTAATGTGTTTTACACAGTTGTCCATGGAACAAAAAAATTACTATGGTACGGCAAGTTTGTTTTGTTTTACTGTTTACATTCTTATATATATTTTTTATGCTTACATTTAATGATGCAGTGGATAATAAAGAACCTTTAGGTAAAGTAAAAGAAATTTAAAAAGTAATATGTATTATAATAGTACATACCCCATCAAGTATGGAGAAGGACTTGAGTTTGGACTTTGCTTTTATTTTCTCTAACTCCTAGAAAGACGAAGTAAAGTGATCATGTCAAATTTTCGATAGCGAGTTTTCACCCAAAATACGGCCCTCACAATATATCAATTGATTTCAACCACAATTTTGATTATGACCACCCTATAGTTCTCGCGACCAACACTAACAAGTAAAAATGAAACATTTTAGAAATGATAAATATTTAAAAAACACAGAACTTCAATCAATTACAGAACGGACACAAACAACTTATCACTCATCTACAACAGTATCCTAAACCCCGTCCTTGAAATCCACATCCTTTATAAGACTTGGTTTTTCCTTTCCATCCCCCCACTCATTAATATTTAAAAACCTTGTACATTTATGTACAAAATTGTGTGTAATCCTTGTTAATGTAAATGTTTTTTGTAATAATAAAACAACTTTTTCGTTTTCCAATGTTATTTAATATTTTTCTCAACAGTATCTTTTATTATAATTATATTTTTATTGTTGTACAGATCACTGAAGAAGGCAATAAATTTATCGAAACGTCGGATAATCCTAAAAAAAAAGTGTATATTTATTGGCTGCTCCTCGTAATCTCCTTGCAACTATAAATCGAACGGTAGAGAATCATTATTATCATGAATCTGCTTTATTTATGAATATTTGTTTTCTATTTGCTTCTATAAGTTTAACAATCTATCTATGATAGCCAACTAAATTATGTTTTCAAAGTCCAATATGTTATTAAAACTAGTTATCGACCGCATCCATTCCTAATAACAGAAGTTTTTATAAACTCAAAACCAGCACTTATTTGCTAAATTTATATTGATTGGAAAAAATTAATATTTAACCATTTATAGTTTCAAATCTACTAATTTGGTAGTTAGGCATTAAGTATTTTTATTGTTACAAACGATTTTATTGATGGAATTTTTACATTTCAAATTGCTTTTATGCCTATTTTTTCAGGCCGGCTTTACGTCCAATTACCAACAAGGTTGCCCATACATTTTATATGGCCCGGAAAACAAATTAATCTTGGTAAAAATAAAAGCGAAACTGTAGCGTCGAACAACTCTATAGAATCAGAGATTTTAGATTCCATTTCTAATTTGTATAACACCATAGAGATCCTGCAACCATCTTATATAATAGAATTATCACGAGGAAAAACGATTATCATTTTAATTTTGCGCAAGCTTGAAACCTTTAAAATTAAGACTTTACACACTCGAGTTCAGAGTTTAATAGAACGAGCACAGCGAGAGTTGTAAAAAAATACTGTGCTCACGAGTTAAATATTAGTTTTTATTTCCGGCAATCGTATTAATCAATCAAATCAATCAAAAATTGAATTCAAATAAGTATGTGAAGAAGTTAACTCAGAATAGAAGGTACCTTTTACAAATGTAATAGGATCCGAAAAGAGAGATCCATAGAAAAGAGAGAGAGAGACATAAAATTCGACAGGGTCACTCTCTAGCTTAGGTCAGACTAGAGTGGAAGAAACTGTTTAAATACAGCTATGGAAGAGTATTCCAGAGTCTTGCAGCAGAGTTCTACAGCGTCAACACTACGTCAAGCACTTTCTTTTTACCTCTCACTACCATTTTATATATTTTAGTGTAAAGTCCAGGCAGTTTGTATTACCTACAGTGTTCAGCTTTACTTCCAGTTTATTTATCTATCTAACCCAATTTTTCTCCTTTTCATATCCATTATAAATTTAGGTTTGTCATAAATGTTTCATAATTAAAACAAATATAAATATATCTCATATACATTACTATTATAAGTCGCAATTTAATGATATATTTTTACGTGTATGATTAATCCTATGAGGCAACTGAATGGATGCCAGAAATATAAAAATATATTTATTTGAAATTATCAAAATTATGAAGAAAATGTAACATTCGCATGCAAAAGGGACTATTCAGGTAGAAGACTACCATTGTCTTTTAGATTTCACAGAACTTTGTATCTTTTCACCCCTTCTCGCAGGGGAAGATTTGTACTAACAAGAAAAGGCATTCTTTCAACAGTCTGCATTCTGCTTTCAAACAAGAGCAGTCTGAATCAGACATCTACCAGTAAACATCAGTGCCAGTTGTAAGTTAAAACATAAGAGTTTTGCACATATCTATATAATTAATTGATTTATCTACATAATTACTGTGTTATTGAAAAGCATTTAAATTTCTTTAAAGAGAATATATTTAATTTATTCTACCAGTGTTTTCTTAAATATTTCTTATTACTTCTCTTCTCTTGAACAAACACAAGCCCTTTACAAAACCGCTCACGCCACAAGCTACTTCTACAAAAATACTATACATCCCACACCAATTACATTTCACAGCACTTTGCAAAACAAGTAAATTTCACACATAAGTCAGAGATAGCGAGCGTGTAACTCACTTGTGTGTGAAAGTTGAACTTTCATCTCTAAATTTAATGTAATAATCATCACAATATTCAACGATTCCAAAAAAAAAAACAACATTTTAATGAGCAATAGAATCGTTTTAAATTTATTTTATTCCTGAAATCATCATTAATTCTGTTTATTTCATACTAAATAACAGGGAACTGTCGCCAGTCTATCTCTCTAATTTTATCAATAGTACATAATATTGTACGAGGTAAAATCAGCCTGCACATATTCCGTTTAAAATTTAGTGCCTAATTAGTGTTATGTCTAATTAGAAATAATGGCCAAAAAGTAATTGATATGGTATTGATATAACAGTATTGATTTACAGAAATTATTACTGAATAGTCATCGAATAGTTTACAAGAGAAATGTTTTAACTAGTCTATTGAATGTTGAATAGATTGTAGACAATGTGGGATAATAGATCGCATACCTTTAATTTTCTTAATCTCAGACTGTTAACACAAAACAGATAAATAGAATTCAACTTATTTATATTCTCCACAATTAACAGATCTTTGGGAACATCAGTGTTTAAACTATTTGACAGAATTATATTGAGATAAAAATTTCCTTCTTTCTTCTGTTTATTGAAGGAAATACAAATAGCATATGTTACAAACTTCCTCTGCCACTTCCGCATAATTTACATTGCATATCTGTTGCGAATGTGAACCTTTCACAGCCACATTTTATGGAAACATATTTCTATTTGGGACTATTTGAAAAATTGGCGACACCATTATAACAATATTGTCTGTTTTATAATTCCAAAAACACATAATGGAAACCCAGCTAATAATCGAGCACAGCTAATAAATTGCGTAGTTATTGAAGATTTCCTTATAAAGTGAAAAAAAAAATTTGAATCGCCAATTCATGATTAATCATTGACAGAGGATTGAAATTAAACGGAATTGCCTAGTTAAATAGGCGATTGGAAACAGAATTAAAATTTAATAGTCCATTAAAATTGAATCATTAAATTAAATCTTTTATAACGACAGAATTACCATAGATATGTTTTTTTTTTAAGCTCAGGTATTGGTAACCATTTTGTTATCGTTGTCAATACAGAAATATTTCATTAATCCGGCTAATTGGTCCCATATATGTGGAATCCGGATTACTTGAAATCTGACTATTTAAGGATTTATGTAGGTATATACAAGAAAATAATAATAATAATAATAATAACGCCTACACTGTTAATAGCTTTTTTTCTGCTATTTTCGTTATCATCATTATCAAGAATTTTTTTTTTTTGGACCCAAATTTAACTCTCCACAAAGACCTCCATTTCACGGGCTAATCCATACTCGCTTCCTTAATTTCTACAATAACTGGACACTCATCCCAATCCCATTGTACAAGCCCTGCCATCATCCACCCATCCTGACAATCTTCCACGTCGCTTGAAGACCTCCTAAACATCTAGCACCTTTTTCCAAGATCTTCAAGATGATTTAAAAAAAAAAAACAAAAAACGTTACGATGCATTATTTAATAAGTTATTATTAATGAAAAAGTTAATAAAACAACCATTTCGTGAGAAATATTCGCGCACGTCTTTCTCTTGCTGCAAATCTAAAATTTCGAATTAACAATTTTTCTTAAAGATTTGAATTTTTACTAATATTTAGATACTCTAAATATTGTACAGATAAAACGTCCAGTGATAGATAGGATTACGTAACAACTCCCTTACATTCCATAACATGAACTTCACTGTGGGCCAAATTTAGCTAATTTAAGGGTTTATTTAAGTTTAATATGACCAAAATATTCGCAATAAATTGTTGGCAGCATATCTTAACTGTAAAAATAAAGAAATAAAAAATCATTTAACAATCCGTCCAACAGCTATGTCATACGTCATGTCACATGATGCATTACGCATCTTTTATAACAAGCTAGGGTAGATCTAGATCCGCCTACCTCAATCCCTAAAAGATCAGAAAGGAGAAGCATGGAAACTTCTGAACAAATATAAAAAAAGGGCTAGCGGGAGTTTACAATTGATTTACAACACCAACAATTCACTATAAATATAGTGAAATGGTGGCTGCATTTTTCGAACCTCGCACTAGAGCAGTGGTAATTCAAACTCACTTGCATTTTTAAAAATTCAGGAATTTTTTTTTATTTCAATTTTTTCAATTTGATTAATTTAAAATTTTCAATAATTACGTTTATTTTGTGCATTCACTCAATTTAATTATGTATTTCATTGTATTACGGCGTTTGCATGATCAGAGCTGATGTTATTCAAATTGTAAAAAAAATAAACTCTTATTAATATGATTACATATAATATTGACTGGCAAGAAAAACCGCAAACGAAACAGTTTTTTTATTAAATAAATGTAATTCTCCGAATTCGATGAATATTAGAAATTCACAATTAATATATAACTTGCCACTTTTCGATGGGTCACATAACAGTGACATTAACGATTTTATTGACTAATTAAATAAATGTAGTGGAGTTTATGTCTGGGTTGGACAGAGAAAAATGTGGAAGAGTAAGCCACACTAACTGAATATTGATATATTGATTGACAGTGTACTGCGAGGGCTTTAAGGAACTGATAAAAAAAAAGTGATAACCTATTGTAGAAATGACATACTAAAGTGGCAGAGTGTTGTTGATAGTGATGCTTTTTTGAAGGTTCTGTGTAAAAGACTGAATTGTAGACCAGTATAGTACACTTTCGCTAGCCTTAATTAAATGTCCGAGAAATTCCCTTACTTCTCTTTCTCATGTGACGTAGCAGGTGGACGGATTGCCATGTGATTTTTTTTGTTGCAGGTAAAATTCATTCTACCAGCAATTCATTAAAATCTTATCTTCAGTTCCTCTCAGGTTTGAACTCTCTGTATTTCCTATTCAAGAGTTACACCGAACACAGAAACACACACGTAAGGAACGTGGAAATAGGATGAAGAGGCGACCGGTTTATGAAAAGTACTTATTCTTGCTCAGAAAGGAATTCAACACATGCTGAATCATTTCCGCTCAGCAGTTTAGAAGCTCAGCTAGTGAAGCCCTGTTGGGATACGAAGCTAGTAGATGATTGTATAAAACTTCTTAAACGCCTAGTTCAAAAGAAAGCGGTTAGGCTCATCTGGATTCCTAGATATGCAAAATAGAGGTACAATAAGAAAACTGACAAGCTTGCAAAAGAAGATTCATCTAACACACTAGTTTTATGAACCTGAATTCTGAATTGGGAATCTCCAAACAGCATTGTTATGTGATTATCAAGAAATGGAGACTAGCTGAGTTAGGGAATGACTGAATTAGCCTGAAAAGATAGACAGGCCAAAAGATTTGTTGAAGGAGTTAAATTAGTGCCACAAAAGTACTTGCTGGTTCTGAGCAAAAGACATTTAAAAGTCCTGATGGCAGTTATGATGGGGAACATATTTGTGGCAGGTTACCTGCATATCCAAATAAAAACATATAATTATAAGATCTTGTAGCACGATGTGAAGATGGCGAGAGGGAAACTTCCCTCAACATACCAGAATGTTTGTCAGTGCCACCGCTATATGGAGACTAGATTATTTAGATTATGGTGCTAACCAGATGTTAGTAGAAAATTTAGACAAGCTGAAGGTCCGTGACATTCTCACTTACTATATTAGAACCCGGGGGGTTGATTGGATAGTGTTAATTTCGGATACCAACATGGAGGGGAGAGATTTCAGGACTAGAGTCCTTGTCCAATTATTAATAATAATTTCTGCTGGACTCAATTTCGATATCTGATACGAACTCAGTTCCTCCTCTATAAAAAGGAATATTTCATAATTATTATGTTTTTACTACCGGGATAATCGAGGAACTGATTTTTTTTTTAACATTTCATTTTTTTATTTTATTTTAGATTTCAAAGGATCGTTATTCAATTTTCTAATCACATTGGAATTAAATCCTGATGTTACCAGAAAAGAATGGTGTTAATCTTTTAAGAGAGATTAATCAACATAACAAAGTTTTCAGAACCTCAAAACAAGATAACTGAAAACCTTGATTTCCAATTCGGCCGACAGAACATACAACCATGTAAAATTTCCATCTCATTTTTATCCATTTCAGCTCTCTTGCTCCAATGCAAAGCCAAAGGCCAAAATTAGGACCAAACTAGGACAAAAACAGACAACACTATGCATTCTATTCAAGCATGGATATCTGGTCAGATCGTTTATGGTCCATTGCCCTTTACAACTCATTCACAACAGTAGCGATACGGACCTCCATCAGCTAAAACGTTTTTTTTTCCAAAATAAATCCACATTATCAACGGTTAATTACTTTGAACACTCCAATAATTCAGCCAAAAAAACAGTTTTATCTGCTATTATCATTGTTTTCTTTTTTATTTGTTTGCGTATTCATTTATTTTTTATTTTCTCCGATCGGGAAACGTATTACACATTCTAGTAGTACCAGAAAATAAATTCACACTTTTAACCAGCTACAAATGCCCATAAAAAAACCACATCAGTAATTTAAAGGCCGCAATTAAATCTAGCACCGCTCTCTTTTAGGCTGCAATAAACAATGAACACCATTTCGTTTCAACAAATATAGGGTCCTTGAAACAGAAAAAAATTGTACATAAAAGAAGAATTTAAAATGTTATTAAATTATATGCAACAACTTAAACATTATTGTCAATGACAGAAATGATTGTAATGTGAAGGCATATCTTGGCATACCACACGTCACATTAGTTTCCTGCTATCCGCGAGGAACGCGAAGGTCATATCTTCAAACGAAGCCAACCAAGGGTCGAAGATGAAGAATCGTCCTGCTATTATTGAACGAAAAAAAGACAGCGGACGCTCCATTCTATCACCATCTACAGAGCGAAGACACCTTCCGTGCTAACCAGCCAACAACAATCACCCAATCTACAATCGTCAGTTTTGTCTATCCCTCATTCAGGTTTTTCTCCCCGTCTTCTAATCTCTTAATTAAGTCAAGTCCTTAAAAATTACAAGTGTTTATATATTAATTATACTACAGTAGTCGTAAATATAGTTATTACTTATAAACCCTTGAAACGCCCACTACAGTAATGAAATCAAAATTTGGTTAAAATACCCTAGATAAAATTGTGCAGCGATCGTGCTCCAAAGGGATAACGAAGCATAGAGAGATTACCGGAACGATAACCGCTGACCTGCTTGCGATCGATGGCAGCCAGATGCCACAGCCGAACTGACCAATTATCTATCGCTCAACAAAAAAAAAAAGAAATCAAAATAGGCTATCACTAAGCCCTGCCGGGCTGAATAAGCTATAAAGCAGAAGAAAACGATGAGAGAAAGATCAGACCAATCGTCTAATTATGATCCTTCCAAGAAGATAGGTTATTGCTCCTTTTTAGCTCAATTACCAGCCACGGCTACCTGTACAAGCACCTTCATCAGATCGGGTTAAAGGACAACCCGACATGCATTTTGTGCGGAGATAGCGATATGGATGTGAAGCATCTCAATATCTGAGTTTCATTTCAAGATATAAAAGGATGGTGTTTATTTTGGGATGAATATATTTACTGGAATGAGTGTATTTATTTCTGTGATTTTCGTATGATAGAGATGCGTGGTTGAATGCCAAAGGCAATTTTCGTGGGTGCAAATGACCTTGCCAGTTGATGCGCAAAAAAAAGATATAAAAGGATCTTTAGAAGCATAGCATTGGATAAAACTACCGGTACTTTACCTAATCATGCCATAACCCCGCCCATGCATTTTTCTGGAAAAACGTTTCAAATAAAGCTGTACCTCTCATATATATTATGTAATTGATACACAAGTTTAAAGAAAATCGATGTAGTCGTTTTCAAGAAAATCGCAAGGAACTGAAAAAAACCATTCAGTAAAGTGGTATTTCCATTGAGGAATTTTGACAGATGACTTCCTGTCGAATCCTATGATGTTATCCAAACGGATTGTTAAGTTTGAACAGCCTGCAATATTTAGTTTTAACATTCACTCTTCCTTACATTTGGAAAATATTTAGGTTTTCTTGTTGAATTGCATCAGTATTTTGATAAAAACTAACATTTCACTAATTTTGCAATAGACTTTTTCAAGTGAGGTTGTTGGCTTGAATACTGCTCCAGTTCAACACGAAAACCTTAATATTTTCCAAATGTAAGGAAGATTGAATTTTAAAAATGGCAAGTCTGGCAAAAAAATCACATTAGGTGGATTGAAAAAAGAAGTAATAGATAGGAGGTGCTTAATTTCCCCTCTTTTTTCACTAGCCTAGTGCAATATGGGCGGGAGAACACTTTCGGAAACCACAATAATGACGCGGGCTCAACCTAAAGACTTTAGTGTTTTGTCCATGTTGTCATGCCTACAATGCCTGAAAGCTCTTAATCACATAGTGTGAAAGAAGATTAAGAATAGATATTGGTAAACGAATTCGGTTCTAAAGAAGGGACGAAAACTAAATTTCAATCGATGATGTCTATTGAAGGGGATTGTTTGAAACGATTCGCTTAAATTTATCTGAAAATTATTGAGCAGCAAATTTTAGATTCTTTTTTTATATTGATTTTATTCACTAAATTTAGTTTACAGATTAAATAAATTAATTAGATAAATTGTACAAATAAAAATAACCTATTAATTACTTTAAATTAAAAAAAAAAAAAATTGATTTAGTCATGAAAAGTTAGTGAAGTTTTTCTTCTCTTTTCTTTTCCTGGAAAACTTTATTCATCAGATTAAGTTTTACGGTAGAGGGGAATGGAAAAAAACTTTTTTTGGAAAAGAAACGGAAACTGTTAACTGATTGATCGAACAGAACTGTCTTAAACATCCTTAAACACTGTTTTTATTACTTTTCAACTACTCCACACCTACCAACCTACTACTTGTAGAGTCCAACAGAGTGTGCACTGATTATGATTTTTCCCAAAGAAAACTTCTACTAAGTAAAAATCATCCACTAAGTTAATCTGACGTGATTTTTTTTTTTTTTTTTAATATATTCTAATTTTTATCGAGAGGAATTCATAATATTAAATCTTATTGACAATCGAAATTCAGGCTCGAATTCTTATAGAATATTTAGTTAGCCTAGTATTACCTATTAAATATGACGATAATATGATATTAGGGATAAGAACTTGAATGTGAAAACTTGGGATTAGTAGATGTAAGTCCCAGATTCCCCCAAACTGTGTAAAATCAGTTTTACCGGAAAAATATTTTCAATCAATGTTAGCATTATAGGTTTAAAGAAAACCTCTTTCTATAATTATTACATTTTAATTATTAAACTAATCCGTTGGTATAAATTATTGCAACCCCCCAGAATACATTGTTTTATATACAAAAGGGTCTTAAAATACTTGACTCTACGGCGCAACAGCCCATTTAGGGCCAAAGCTTGCCAGACGGCGATTTGAATAGGGGGGCGTGTGGTAAGCACACCGCAGTTCCCACGCCGTTTAGTTCCGGCCTTCGCTACCTAGGGCGCTACTAACTGTAGCTTTCCACATTTCATCAAGATGCTGGGTCAACCCCGACTTTGCCCTCACGGGAATCGAACCCTAAATCCTCGGACGAGATGCGAGTGCGCTAGCCACTAGACCAACGCGTAAAGACTCTAACATACTTGACTGACATAAATACAATAATTCCACCTCAACAGTTCGGATTCAGAACACTAACCAGTATATCAACTTAAGAGAGTTACGGAAAACTTTGTGCATAACTTGGAAGCAAGAAAATATATTATGTCAGCGATATTTCTTGACGTAGCTGTCGCATACGACACAGTTTGGCACTTTGGAACTACTATACAAATTTAGAAACACAAACGCACCTGATTACATTATAGAAACCTTTTTTGAAAGATTATAGAAACCTATTTGTAAGACCAAACACCCAGGAACATATACAGTACTAGGAAGACGAATTTTCGCGTGACTATCACAGGAAACAATCATGAATCCCAGCTTACATTTTACCTTCAACCAGTAAAGGACATCAACAGAAGCATCACTTCACTCACTTACAGACATCAATTGACGGAAGCAACTTTAAAAGCGGAAAATCTTCGCACTTAGATTTCGGAATGAAAATCTTTGCATGCTGCAAATTAAAAATCAGGAAATTCCCTGGAAACAGAAAGATCAATAGGTACATTATCTTGGCGTAATTTTACACATCAACACTAAACTGCAACAAGCATGCGCTCGAATACAGTTATACCCACTTATTAAAAGAAACATTCCACTCATACATTCCTATACCTTACTTCTCTACAATATCAGTACTCAGATCTCTTCTGACATATGCCAGCCCAATTTCGATAAGTGCTAGCAACACACTAAGGAAACGATTGCAGTCATTGCAAAACAAGGCATTAAACGCTCCTTGGTTAACCAGAAACATACAAATACACAAGAGAACTTGACATACATTTACACACACATGACTAAACTAACAGACAGTTTCTTTTTAATTCTTCAATTTTCAGCGTTGCACTATCACACAGTTGAGCCAACACCTAGAAATTTGAATTCCAGTTAAATCACAATTCCGGTAAATCGATTTTCTTCAAACTTGGAATTTTGACATCACATTTAATTGTAGATAATATTATTAAATAGATGGTATGCAGCATTGGTTTTTGTGAGGTTGATAAGAAGAAGAGAAATACTTACGTTGAATAAAGTTGGGCTTACTGAACACTATTTGTATTTATTGCAAATAATAAACGCTGCTATGACATTACGCTGTAATATTTTAGATGAGAATATGGCAGCGTGAGAAGAGAATGACAGACTGGCTGGCTCAGTGAAGGTGTGAGAACAAAGTATTTGTACTTTAAAGGAAAACATTAACTTACCTTTACCCAAAACCTCATAAATAAATTTATCAGAAAATAATTTTCAAATAAAATAAATCATAGACTTACATATATGTAATGTATGAATGGAGTACAAAGTTAAAAGAAAATCCCCCACACAAAAATCTGAAAGATCCATTTAGTAAAGTGTTTCTTCCGGCTGGTCGATTTCGTTCAAAACCATATAATCAGGTCCTCCTGAGAGTACCTAATTTTATTTGTTTTTTGTTTTTATTGATATTTACAACTGCAAAAATAGATTGCAACAAGTAAATATGTTAAATGATAGTTTCTTTAATAACAGGAGTGTGGATTGGAGAAGACATCTAGCTACGGCAATCCACTATCATGAATTATCCTATAAGGTGGTCACGGGATCATCTTCTCTTCAGCCGCCTGCTTGGATTGTCGGGAATAGTATTTGAAGAAATCTGGTGAATTAAAGGATTAGGATGAGCAGTTGTGGATGAATGGAATTTAAGAAAACGAGTGTTGGCAAGATGGTTAACGAAAGGAATTTTTAGATCAGTATGGACGGTGAGGTTAGCAACAATAGTAGGATGCATTTCGAAAGATTTTTTATTGAAATAAATGGATACGGTGAGAATTGGAACTCTTGGTTGTTCCCCATATTTCTATGCCCTATATATGACTGTATAGCTCTCAGTTGATGTAAGTAGAAAAGTTTTTTATTTTGTAATGTGAGTTTGGATCATCCTTCTAATAGTCTTGAGAGTTGTCTAAACCGTCTATTTAGTTCAAGTCATTTGAGTCTAGTGTGGGGATTCCAAGTCAGTCTAGTGTCCAGCTGGAAACTCAGGTAACGTACGTTATTTGCGGGAGAGATTAGAGTGTGGTTAAGGTGGATCGGTGGGCGGATTTTTCTACCCATTGTAAATACAATGTATTTACTTTTTTGTGGTTAACTTTTATCTTCCATTTTAAGAGTCGTGATCCCAGTTGAAGGATATGTTCTTGTAGAAAGCGAAGCCATTGTACTTAAACTAAGTTTCAATTTTGAACTTTCTAGTACTTAAACTAAATTTCAATTTTTAACTTTCTACGATTGTCCTTATAATGGAGTTGATGAAGAGAGAAATTGGGATTGATTAATTAGACGAGATCTGAAGACACTGTTATAATATGGCTATAAGCTTACACAAACTGCACTGGACTGTAATGATTTTATAGAATACAAGGTGGGAGTAGAGATATCACACGATGCGATGTATGTGGTTGGATCTGATAGATAGATTGATTGATTTCTCACTGACTTATATACAGGTTCTCCCCACTCTAGCCTGCTCAAGTCAGACAGTACCACAGAGAGTCTGTTTTTCTCTCGGTCAGGTTTGGCTCTCTCTCTCTTGCCGTTACATCATCCCCTCTCCTAAAGAAATTTTTCACATGTGAAAAATTTGAGCGTGCTGTTGAATGATGTATTTTTGTAGCTCATCTGGTTTGGCTACGTGTTTGTTGTAGATATCCTGGATTTGTTGAGACTAGCGAAGTTGATATTGACTAACTTTTGGTGCAGAAAGCTAGCGATGATGCTGTTGCGAGCTAGCCAGTGTTGTTGAAAGCTAGCTATGATGATGAAAAGTAGCTTATGTAGCAGAAAGCTAGTGATGACCTTGTTGACAGCTAGCTAAGGATGGTGAAGCTAGCCATAGTGATGTTGAGAGCTAGCTGGTGATGTTGCAAGCTAGCGATAATGATGTCTTCTTGTGTCATATATAAAAAACGAAGGGGAGAAAGGGAGAGAGAATGAATTCATGAGTTCGTAGTCCATGGCAGTAATTAAAAAAATATACAATTATCAAAAAATATTTAGCTTAAATCGAATATTTAAAATAATCAGATAATGAAAATGTCTTCAGTTTGTGAAAAAAATATTGAAAAATTTATAAAATTAAATTGTTTTCTTTTATGTCTGAATCGTTAACATCATTAAAAATATACTTCAGTAAAAAAATATTTACAGTTTAAGTTAATTTAATAACTTAGATATGGTTAAAATATGATGTTATAAGAAGATAGTTCTAATTATTTAAAGGTCATATATATTATTATTATTATTATTATTTAATATTTCTAATTGCTATATATACATATAAGGCTAATAGTTGTTTTGATAGTTAATATTGAAAAAGAAGAAAAAAATTTTTGAAAAAATATACGGACAATTACAATATAAAATCTCTACAACATTCATTTAACATTATTAATGATTTAAAATTTAACTTGCAATTCTGTATAAAAAATTAATGTTATTTTATATAAATAATTTTATATATATATATATCGTTCGTAATATTTTTAACATATAATTTATTATATTGAAACGTTACTAATGCACGTTAGTAACACACACTTATTTACAATTAATATTTATTTATTTACAATAAATTATGATCATCCTTCTAGGAATTATAATTATATTTGTGTGTGTATTATATCATTAAGAAAAATATAGGAAAATCGGGGTAAAAACAACGGAATATTACAGAAAATAAGGTTAGTGAAAAATATTCAAAGAGGAGAAGTAAAGAAAATGAAAATAGATAAATATTGATAGTAATTAGTAAAAAAAGAATGTATGAAGGTAAAAAAAATTGTACCAGTGCAGCATTTTGGTCGGCGAATTTTGTCAAGTCAATGACGACGTTATGTAAGTCCAGTTCATGAACAGTGTCAATATGTGTTATTTAATTATGTATTCACCCCTGTTAATGAGGAGTGTGACGGCAAGAGAGAGAGCCAAGCCTGACAGAGAGAAAAACAGACTCTCTCTGGTACTCTCTGACTTAAGCAGGCTAGAGTGGGGAGAACCTGTATATAAGTCAGTGAGTACCAGAGAGAGTCTGTTTTTCTCTCGGTCAGGCTTGGCTCTCTCTCTTTCCGTTACATCCTGTTTTGAGTTATGCTGATTAATTACCTTTTTTGAACTCAGGGGCCTTAATAACGTTTATTTCCGATGATACTCGATATCAATCAACTTCCGAAACATAGATAAGAATTAAAAAAAAACAAAAAAAAAGACACTCTCACATTCAATTGTTTTAATTGAATTTAGATAAAATATGTACATGAAGTGTGTAAATTGAATTAAATTAAATTTAAATAAATTTATGTGAATGTGTTTGTATGTGATTGTGTGTTTATATATGTTGGTAATATTTCAGTGCATGCAACAAGTTAAAATCAAGTTATTTATTCGTCGTTTTGGAGGAAGGGCTCCTCTATTTTCTTTTTTTTTTATTCTACATAGGAGTGGGTTTATTTTTTCCGCTTTAACTGTGAGGGAGAAAGTCCCTTCATAACTTGTGGGGGAGGAAAGAGTAGAACGTGTGTGCGTTGTTTGTACACATGTGTGTTACTACTACACATGTATAGCTGAAAGTTTATAAAACTCGCCAAATACACACTCACGCTCACGCAAACATGTTTACATGCACGTATGTGCGTAGTAGAAGAGTTGGACAAGGATGCGCGGTAGGGGGTAAATGGGGAAAACAGGGTCTCTGGGCGACGAGAGCAGGCAGTTACTATTACGGTCCCTTTTGTTTATATACTCTTTGTTTTCTGTTATTGTGCTGAGTATATTTGGTAGACGCGAATGGGCAGTAGTAGCAAGTAAAACCGCCTTCCCTTCGTTAACCCGCCTTCAACCGTCATCCTCACCGCTTCATACACATACGTAGAACCACATTCATATAAACACACACATGCATGCACACACACACACACAAAAGTGACACAATTCTAGAAAAGGGTCATGAAATGAAATTTGTACACTTGGGTGTAATTTACCAGAATGGAGTGTTTTGGCGGGCGTACTCTTGGTATTTCGTATGTTTATATTATATAACTTATATATATATATATATATATATATATATACAAAAAATGTATTATGTTATGTTATGAGAAATACAATGAACTTCAAACCGGAAAAATCTCTTCCACCCGGAACCTAAAAATATTTTTATTCCTCCATTAATATCTTTAATGGATACAATAAAAAAAAAATATATAAAAATGTATTTTCGCATTTTATTGCCTATTTATTATTATCGTTTAAAATGTTGTATTAAATTTCCAAATCTTAATATATAGTAAAAGTGAAATATTTTACAGATAACAGAGATTTTTCTTTCATTGATGTAAGAGGAAGTAAAGAGGATTCCCGTATTGCTCAAGGGATAGGTTCCTCGTTATAGGTAATCACGTTATACGAAACATATCTTATCAGACCAATAAACATGAGTTCCAGAACTGATTACATAAGAGAAGTTATTAAATTTTCTTTCGTAAAGAAAGGGTAATACTGACCAAAACAAATGGTAGTCGGATGGAGTTAAGTCTGGGCTACAGAGTGGGTGTAAGAAGATCACTGCCTTCACATTCTTCAATTTTTTTGTTTGTTTGTTTGACGGGAGGAGTATAGCTGAACGTTTTACTTGGAACGAAACTTGTTTGCGATTGACCAAAACTAAATAAGCTGGTCAATTTTTGGGTTGTAGACAGTAAAGGTAGGAAGTCGTGGAAAATCCATAGGGAATGAATTCGTGAAAAATAATTAGTCCTTTATAGTTGCAGCGGTACGCACAACTTAGACTTTCTCTCAAGTTGCCATTTGCACCAATCAGAAATTTTGTTTGACAACGTTTCAACCATTGAGCTTACTATATGGAGAGGACATAATATGTATAGAAACACTCATAGAATGTAAAGATTAATGAATGTAAAATAGATGTTGAGGTTCGGTCATTAAAAAAATCTTTTTAAATTGTCACCGACTTTTTGCCAAATTTATTGCCTTCTTCAAGGTCTGCAAAAGGTTGTAATACAAATCAGAAAAAAAGGAAAAAACTACATAAAAAAATAACTGAAAATAAAAATTTTCTTAATTTCCTTTTCTTAAAAAAGAAAATTTTTATTTTAAGTTTATATTTTATGTTGTTTTTTTCTTTTTTTCTGATTTGTATTAAAACCTTTGTACTATCGCTGAAGAAGGCCATAAATTTGCCGAAACGTCGGTGAAAATTTAAAAACTTTTTTTTTTATGACCGAACCTCAACATTTATTTTACAACATTGAATACAGCGGTCATAATGAACACCTATACATTAGTATAATATGGTGTTTGTAAAGATCAGACCTACAGTTATGGGTTTAGGAGTCCATTGAACTTCTTTAGATAAAAAAAAAAGGTCTTTTTTCTTATACCTTATTATTTTCGAACTCGTGTATTGTAAATTAATGTAAAGTAATACTTGAGAATGTCATGCCACTTATGCACGATTTTCAGGTAAAAGATATAAGATATAGGGTTGATTTACTTTTGTATACTTCTTAAATCAAAATAAACGCCTCTATAAATTTTACATGATGTCAAATAGGGAACCATCCAGTGACAAGCACTATTGTTTTATTTCATAGGTTGTAAACGTTCACTTTCATTGAACCGCAATAAAAAAAAAATAAAAAATATGGCGGTCGAGAAACAGAGAAGAGAATTCTTCTTTTGCCAAGGCATCAATAGAAGCAACAAAATGTTTGTGTATAAAGCGAACAGAATCAAGTGAAGAGGACTCATAAGATCTCCATGCAACTCCCCACCAAATAAATGTAAATTCAATAGGAACCGGAAGCGCTAAAATTTCCCCTCTCTGTGACTCGTTCTTAGTCACTCACTCTCTCTCACTCAGTCCTCTCCCTCTCTCTCAAACTCTTACTGCCTACTCACTTCCTTCAAGTTGATTGTATCCCAGTGGAAATAGGTCTAATAAACTGTTACAAGAACTTGACGGAAGAACTTGGCTCAAGAGGTAAAGGGATAAATTTTATTCTACTCTCTTCCGCCCTTTTTCTAAGCCTCTAAGGGCTATTCTGTCCTTTACTTACTTACCAACTTATTAATACAACTGTCTCTCTTATTATTATTATTTTTTTTTCATATTCCCTCTTCAGATCTTTCTATTAACTTTTATTAGATAGAAAGGTAAAAAGAAGATAAATTCATTATGATTAGTATATTTTTTCTTCAACTTATTATTATTATTTCTTTTCATTTTTTAATTTCTTACTTGATTGAATTTTCTAAACTTTGTTCGATTAGTTTCAAGTTGAATTAGTTGCTGCAAATAGTTTAATTCTCATTAATGCGAAAAAACCTTACCGCGAAAAAAAGTGTGAAAATCTCACAGACTGTTTCTTACTGTATTTATTCCAATTTTAGATCACACACGTTCATCGAACTTGGAAATTTTATCAAAATTTCAATTGCTTTTAATTAAGACACGAGATGGGAAGCCATACAATACGCACTTTGGTCTTTAAGTAGCTGAATATGACTATGACAATAGACTACGACAATAGTCTGAATATGACAATAGACTATGCATCAGCGTTGCTTTAAGTCAATTTAGAGATACCAAAAACAAATTAAGCCCTTAGAGTTCAATTTTTATGGGCAGAATTAAGTGGAGGACATAGTTGACGAGAATATTAATAAAAACTCAGAATCATTTTCCGTATCTTACATCAGCAATACCATTTGAGAAGAACACGTTTTAAGACTCAGCCGTAAACTGCTTTAGCCGATATTCCAATCTCACCATAATAAGCAATATAATACACCTGTCAGTCATCATTAATACATCTTTGGTGTGATAGGCGAAAGGATTACTTAGTTCAATACCGATTGATAGTTTAATCAATTTAAATCAGTCCGTAATGCCAGCACGATCTGGTTTGCAATTAAGACTGCTGTGTACATTGCATTTAAACACGAACTTGGCATATTCACAAATAGATAAAAAGTTTTCTCAATTTTGCATAAATTGCCGAGGAATTGGATTTCAGAAATTTTCTAGATTTTTAGAGATATTTAACATCTCCCTTTATGATACTAATTTTCCCTATAATGTACAAATGTATGGTTCCACAATTAATATTAAGGAATACAATTTCTCCATAGAAACTTGTGTACAGCAACAGAAGAAAAATCATGAGTTTTTTCACGTAAGATATTTACATTTTCGAAATTTTTCACACAATTTGATGTAAAAGAATGCTAGGAAATATGGCCTACCTGTCCGTGGTGTGAAGAAGTAATCAATTATGTCTAAATAATTTAAATTAATTTAATTCGGTATAGATTTTGTCTGTGAACTTGGGATTAAAAGAATCTTATTTGTGATTATTAAATAGACAAATTGTGGTTAAGTCCTCTCGGTGGGGTGATTGCCACTACTTCTTGCTTCGATCTCGTATGAATCGATCATATTTTGAATCACTCTATTACGTATTGATTATTGAACTCCTAACTAATGACGCATACATAAAACAACTCCAATAGTTCTGTCGATTGTTTTCATATTTTAATTTCATTTCCGGCTTGATCAAACTGCTGACTGAAACTAAAACGAAATAGCTGTTGTTTGTTTAATAATAAAAGATACTTGACCTGGAATAATCAATTTAGTTTAACATTAAAGAAAATTCCTTGTATCAACCTTAAATTACGCATCGTTAGTTTTTCAGATTTTAAAATGAAAATTATTTGTCTTTATTTGGTAGATTTTGGTGTTATTTGTTTTTTTGAGAAAATCATTTTACAGATCAGAATAAAATTTCAAAATATTATACAGTAAAACTTTATTAAATATTTATTTATTTATAAGTAAATGCTGACTTAATTATTATTCAAATAGAACTTTATTATTAATTAATTTAAAGTTAAAAATAAATCTTTATGTAATAACCCATGAATGTTCAAGGCCTGTCAGAGGGCGTTTTAGCGAGTTTGAGGGGAGGGGTATGTTCAGCAGACCACGGTTCCCATCGCCGGTTCGTTCTGGCTTTTGCTATTAGTGATTAGATCTTATACTGTATATCAAGACATCTGGACGATAGGCTTGGTTGCCAGCAAATGAATTCTACCAAAAATAATTCCCTGTAGTTCTCAACACTGCAGGCTCAATCATCCTTTCAGACCTGGAACACTTTAAACATATATTGCTTTTAAACAACACATATAATGTATTTATTGACGAAATCTGTGGAAATATACGCCCTTGAGTCCAGGGTTACTGGCCTGAGAAAAATAAAAACAAAAACATGGAAAACTGTATGTACATCGATTTTTAATTCAATTTAAAAGTATTTTCATTAAATATTCAACAAAAGTTATTAACGTTTCGAATTTAAACAGTAAAATATAGTCTCGACATTTTTTATGTTTTACGATATCGTGGACCAATTAAGGAAAAAACTAATATGAGTAATACTCTACTACTCTGTTCCAATTTATGAGTGTTGGAATGGAATTTTAGATGGCGCTTACGTCAGTACAATTTTGTCTATGATTTCTTTCTTCTAAAATTTCTGAAAAAAGATATCCAATCAGTGATGGGGGAGTTCAAATTCGGATTTACCATTTCCCAGTACGCCTTACACCTAGCAAGTAGAGAGATAGAGAATTAGAAATAGAGAGATGCCGAATTGTGGGCAAGAACTTTTTTAGTCGCTACTCAGGAAATCTTCTTCTTTTTTTTCTGGATTTTTT
>JAAEAF010001468.1:147572-211138 GCA_011037195.1 Triatoma infestans | reverse complement strand
CACACTTCTATCTGGTGGATTTTTGTCCAAATCCTTCGCATACGAAATTTATGCAAAAACAATATCAAGTTTGAGCTTCCTGCGAATTTTCTTTTTTTGATATATTTTGTGCAAACCACTCAGACCAATTAGCTAAATATATGTTTCATGACCAGGACGCTGCAACAGATATATTTCCGGTGATCACTCAATTTGCAAAATTGCGAATCCCATTACAACATTCCTCTGACAACAAATTAAAGAAAGGTATAATATGGAAATTAATTATAAAGGAAAAGAAAATCTTAAATTCCAAATACAATAAAAGAGACATAAACTAGAAGAAGAAAAGAAAGACATTTAGTTGAAGAAAGAAAGATAAAGAAGTTGAAACTAAAAAAAAAGACAAGAAAAGTCCTAATTAAAGATGGCTGAAGGCGATGCTATCATTTCCTAACTTTTAGTTTCTTTGCTCACCATTCCTTTTTTTTCCTCTAGAGCAGCTGCTGTTTAAGGAAAAGTTTAGCAAAGCTGCATGCTCTTGGAACAATATTCAAATCAAAGATATAAAACTTTTTTTTTACAAAAAAACCAACTCACACAACCATACGCAATTTTTAATACTAACATTTCTAAATGAAGAAAAAAAAAACGCTATTTCTAGCTGGCTGACAGTTTTGTTCAATCTAGGTTATTTATATACAGTAGGCATTAAGCGCTGTATTTAGATTAAAAGCTTATTTTCATTTATGGCTATGCAATGATATCCGAATCGTTATAGATTCATAGGATCCGAAGAGCGGAGAAGCATATATTAAATGAATCAACCCCCACCTAGACCAGACTAGAAAGGGATAGTTCGATTTATATAAATAGAGCGACAGAAGTACAGATCAGGACAGTTTACAACCAGTCAGCAACTATCTACTTACTACCTTCTCATTACTCAGCCAGTCTGTCTCTTTATATTTCTCTCGCTACCTAACTTGTACTTTACTGTAAAGTCCTTGCAGTTTAGAGTTTCTTAGTATTGGTTCTTTTCATTATAGTTCATTATAGTTCTTGTTTATTTCTCTAAAATCCATTCCCTGCAACTCTCTCTCATCTTCTCACATCCATGAATGTGAAGTTATTTTCCCCCCCTCTGAGTGTATATAATGTTCATAATCCAAAGAACTTTGTTACACCCTAAGACGGATGTACAACTTCTTGGACAAAACCATAATATTTACTATATACAGTTCTAATTTATCTGATAGTTAAAATATTACGATACTAGAGATACTACGACCTAAATACCCAAAAATTATTGATCGCTTAAAGTATATATATATATATATAAAATGTGTACATAATAAAATAGAGTAGTGGGGATACAGTTTGTTCTATTCTTATAACATCAATCAATGAACATTATATTTTAAAAGATGTATTTCTATTCTCTCCCTTTTTTTTTTATGAACTCTAATCACAAGTCGCTACTATGAATTCTAATAAAGTGACAAAGAATTTTATTAAATATTTAATTGGCTAGTGTTAATATTTCGTATTGGCCAGTATTAATTATTTATGTAGGTATAATTGTTTGGTGGACAATTGTTGGATAGTTATCAAATATTAATTTTACTGATGAATATTCTCTGCCATTACAACATTGATATTGACCAATTATTGATAGGGCTCTTTTATTATATTATTGATAGCATAACAATATTACGGTCATTAAAATGTCAATATAGATTGTATATAATACAAAATACAAATAGTTGGATAGTTGGAGCTGCTAAAAGGTCAGGATTGGTGATTTATTTTTCTCAATTGATATACTAAACGGTGATAGCATGAACAGCAAAGCTAAAATGTTAAACAGAATAAAATAGAAAAGAAAGATGGGCATTCGTCCTAATGGTCAAAACTCACTGTAAACCGAAGCAGTTAACGAAAGTTAAATGCTTGCTCAGAGAATACAAACCATTCTGGAATTTACAAGCAGACCCCCAAAGTTATCTCTGTAACCTTTTTCAATATACAGAAATTTCTCCTCTAACCAGCCCTCACAATGGCAGGAAAAATAAAGCAATCTCTCTTCTTCATGGAAGCAAAACTAACAATAACCACTACCAGGCCAGGCACAACAGGTTCACCTATATTTTAAGCCTACGAGGGTCCGTAAGAATTACGTTACCTCTTTAGAGGTTTCAGCTGTATTTCGACTCATTCCATAAATATTGATTTCATAATTGCCCTGGATATATCGCCCATTCAAGGTCTAAAGGATCTTAAAGCCTGCAAGCAAGGTGTTTAATATATGTAACTGGATAGGATTTTAAAACCCAAAATTCAGCCCCATAGTGTGAAGAACACGCAATATCGAGCAAGCACATTGTCGAGTTCCGAACTACTTTTAGCTGTTTCTACAATAAACAACAATCCATTCCTCGCGGAATGGGAATCAGTATCCACACATAATAATGTATATTTATGTACACATAATCATTAAAAAGCCTATTAAACATTTCAATTTACATAAACATGAAATTATTAATTAAAATAATAACCAGATATTAAATTAATTTATCAACAATAAAGGAATATTTCTGTTTGTTTTGAATGTAATATACAAATATTCATCTTTTATAATATTTACTTTTGTTTAATGATCACATTAAAGTATGTATGTTTACTATAAAACTTCAAAAGATAGGTAGGTTCACAGGCAATGTGTTTAGTAGTGAAAATGATCTTGAATATATTATTTTGTTTATTAACCACATTACAAACATTGCTATAAACATTCGTTGGGTCTTTTCAAATTTTCACTACAAAATTACCAAGCTACAAAATTAACTTTAGAATTGAGAATACTGAACTACACCCTTCAAAAGTTTAATATGCTTTTAACTAATACCCATAATAAACACAAAAGTTATTAAAATTCTAACATTACTACTTGCTATTATTCCATAATGTAATTAAATGTAATTAGATTATATTTAAAGGCGCTCGGCTTTCCAATACTGAAGCCAGAAGAACCATTTTTGCAGTTCATTTAAACAGTCACGACTGAAGGTTGCACAAATTTTGGATCGTATCAGATATGATTTTATTAATCCATTATTGACATATAGTTGAGAGGCCAATTTAATTAACAATTTTCTTGGAGAACAACCTTGTTTAAGTTGTTATAATTTAAGAAAACCTAAATACTGGGGGAAAAAGATGTTAAATTAAAGTAATAAATAAACGAAAACAGTCTGTAAACATTAATTTTAATTTTTAATAAGTTTCAAAAATAGTTATTTTTTTTTTTTTGACAAAAAAGTAAAGTGCCACTTTGTGCAATAATTGTACCGAGATGCTGACCACTGAAAATTTGAAAAGGGTTGCAGTACAAGTTAATTAATTCTTTTCTTTTTTTTCTGATATTTAATTTATTCTTACACTGAAAAAAATAAACACCAATTGCCTCAATAACTGAAAGATGGCAACACTATTTAATATTTTATATTGCAATTGCCACATGATTCAACTGTAGAAGAAATTATTTATTTATCAAGTATTGAGAAATGCTTTTTTACACCCGAGTTAAGGAGTTAAAGTCGAGTTAGGGTTGGCAACAGCGAGAGTGTAAAAATACTTCGCTCATGTTGATATTAAATTTTTTCTGGGATCGCATTAAATTGGTTCTTAACTGATATAATATAAAAAAAAAAAATAAAAAAATAAGAAAAGTTTACTAAATCTAAGAATTGCTTTAATTCTGGTTAAAAACTATCTCCCTTTTGTATAACCGCAAATCCGTTAATTACGATTTGATTTGAAATATATTCTTGTTTTCGCGTATTGCCGCTAGATGTCGGGCTAGTTAAAGCTGAATAATAATCGTATTATCTTCAATAAAGAGAAATATTAATAGCTGCTTTTTTTACTTTGCCATTTGTGATTAAAAGTATAACTTCAATAATTACTTTTGATTTAATAATTACTCACATTATTACACGAAAAAGAACAATAATTTACCTACGTTTTTACTTTCTCTTAGAAGGAAATATTGGTGGCGGAACAAAATTATATGCAACAAAGATATTTATTTGAAATTTTAAAGTCCCAGCTGTCTCAGAACAAACACCAAAACCTATTTTTTATTTCAGAAATACTTTACAAATAAAAGGGTTAAGATTTATATAAGTGCAGTTAGTATTCCAAGTTTCGCAATGAGTGTGAGAAAACATACATATAAATAATTCTACATATAACAAATACACACATATAGGTAAAGCATTTATATAAATAGTATCAATGTCCAACAGAAGTTCATGAATCAAAATCTATGATAGATGCAGCAGTTTAAACGGTTTTGCCATTCTCTATAGATGAATTCAAACATTGTGAATTGTATTGTAAATATTTGCGATGAAAATTAAATCTGTCACCGCAATTCAGTCTCACAGATTCCACTTCTGGACAAACTAATGAATGATTGAACAGTATTCCCCTAGCAAACTGTAATGGAAAATGAGTAGCATTCATTCCCACGAGAAGAAAACCACCTCCTATCCCTTTTAAGATTTCACCCATTAATAATAGAATGAAAGAAAGAAAGAAAGAAAATGACATTAGGTAGTTTTATCAATTTCCCGGAAGATGCCAGCCACTTCTTCTTTAGAGATATTGGCATCCTTACAAGTTTACCTAGAATTACAACAAGAACATAATCATCCTGATATTCCGAACACTCACACACCAAGCAATGGGTTTTGCAAAGTAATAATTTTTCATACTCTAAATTAGGTTGAATATGTGGATGGGGCCGCAATACTGTAAAACAACTGGTATTTTATCCATCGTAGCATGCACATTCCGTTTGTTCCTAACCGGTTTCGGATTTTCATCCTCTCGTCAAAGCAAATTCACCAAGTTCATGTAAAGAGTTCACTCATACTTGTTGGTTTGCTGGTTGTACGTATATATATGTGCGGAAGGTTTATGTCACTATGTGTGTATGTTTAATGACAAAATGGAATTATTATAAATTATGATTAGACATTAGAAAATAGTGTATAATAAATAGCATGCTTTGAAGGATACTTTATAACTAAATGTTAATAGTGGTGTTAAGTATGCTTAGTGTTTTAGCACGTCAGGTTTATGGGGGGGGGGGGCAAATTTCAGGAGTATACTGTACTGATGAGAACAGATATAGCTTGAAGAAAGGCAATGCAAAGTTTATGAGCAGTCAAGAGCTTGTATAAATAATAAACAAATGCGAAATCCAAGCAAGGTTAACAAGAAAATATATATGGAAATTGATATGTAAGAAGGTTTGGCAGCAAACGGCAAATTGGAGATGATATTAAAATAAATAATAGAAGATATCAAATGTATTTGTTTTTATTTATCATGCTTATTTTTAAATGATATTAGTTTACGTATAAATTACATTAAGTCATTTATGTTGAGAGAGAGATATCGTGGTGGCATTTGTTAAGGTATTTTTTTAATAGGGCGCGATAGGGAATTTCTAAAGTATATCATGCAAATAATCTTTAAATCAGGTTCTCTATGTGCGCACCGATTCACCAGTATTGATTGCTCACTAATGGCCTCATCCAGAAAACAATGAGTTGCAAGCTGATATGCCAATGTTTAAACATGAATTGATAAGTGAATAAGACACAACCCGTCCGCAATTTATATAGTTGCACTTAATAACTGAATTACAACTGGAAGTTGTGAGACGGATTTTTAAGCAGATTAGGATAATTGAAAAACACATTATCTGGCGATGAGAATAGGTGGATGAGTATCTAAAACTCAGAACACGGTGAATACCTGAATCACTCCTAAAGGAAAAGAAATCAATATTTATTCACGAGGAAATTGAAGACATGATGTATCCAGAGTGTACATAGAGAAAATGTGCATCTGCGTCAGCAGTCATGATCGGCAATTGTGAATGGATATGTCAGTAAAGAGGATACTCTTGAGGTCTTCTCCTCGAAGAATGAAATGTTATACCTCCTCAGGAGGTTAACATGGCTAAAGAATGCAATTTGCATTTTGCAGCCCAAAGGAGTAACTTAAGGACTGTCACGTATCATCAGTGTCGGGAAGTAAATGAAATCACTGTGACACCGAATAAAAGAAATTGCTGAAACCAACTTATACAGAATTACTTCCAATTACAGCAGTAAAATTAGATCATTCTCTATATTTTTTCGTTTAATTAAAAATGAACTAAATGAACTCAGAGAAAATTTAATTCTAAATGGCAAAAGACGATGAATAACACTGAATTTATCATAGTGGAGATGAATGATGTGAATTTTCTAATAAACTTGATACTCGTTAGATGTAGATTAAGATAAACATTTTTCTTAGATTTTGCTACAGCCTGTTTCCACAATTTATGCATCATCAGAAAGGGATGATGCCTACCTAAATAAACATAAGGAGTGCAACCACTAAGTAACCTCCCTAGTTATATATTTTATTCTGTGTCCGCTCCTCCACAGTGTTGCCAACCTTACTTAAATCTACATAATATTTCATCGCTGGTGGGCCTATCCACATTTATAATATTATTAAAACATGCTCAGTTTTTGCTGTATAATTTTATTATTTCAGTAAGGTAGGCGTCTTCCCTTTAGTTCACAAACAATGTTTAAAATAATATTTTATAGTAACTATAAAAAGCATGCTTGATATGACCTAATCTGCTTAAAAATGCGTCTCACAATTGCCAGCAAAATTCAATTATTAAGTCCAAGTACATAAGGAGCGGACAGTTATAGATTTAATGTGCCTTATTTGAATTATAAATTCATATTTAAACATTGACGTCTCAGCCTGCACCTTATTTCCTAGGTGATGTCCTTAGTGAGCAAACAATTCGGCTGGATAGGTACACAAAGAGAACCTGATTTGTAGTTATACTATGACAAATTACTACTCTGCAGAATCCATTGCTTGATGTGTTTGTGGTATCAGGATGAGTTATGTTCTTGTTGTAATGGTAGGTAACTTGTAAGGATGCCAATATCATGAAAGAAGAAGTGGCTGGCATATTCCGGGAAATGATAAAAGTACCTAATGTCATTTTCTTTCTTTCTTTCTTTCCTTCGATTATTAATGGGTGAAATCTTAAAAGGGATAGGAGGTGGTTTTCCTCTCGTGGGAATGAATGCTACATTTTCCATTACAGTTTGCTAGGGAATACTATTCAATGATTCCTTAGTTTTTACAGAAAGGGACCTGTGAGACTGAATTGCGGCGGCAGATTGAGTTTTCATCGCAAATATTTACAATACAATTCACAATGTTTAAATTCATCCTTAGAGAATGGCAAAACCGATTAAACTTCTACATCTATCATAGATTTTGATTGATGAACATATTGATACTATTGATACTATTTATAAAATTACTTATAGTAAGTACCCGTAGGGGGAAGTGGATTAGCCACTTCTTCAGGGGGCTTGGCGTCCCTGCGGTAACCCAGTCTAACAACACTGCACCTACACCTACACTGACATATTTACACTTACAAACTACTCTTAGGAACCGAAGATGCTGCCTACACGCAAGGCAGCTTTGAGGAGTAGCGACCTCGACGGTTATCTAGCTCATCTCTACTGCGTGCAAACACCACAACATTCACACAATACAGCACACTACATGCACTCACACATACACAAAGGCACATTCACTACACACCCTAGGGCTACCTTCCCTAGGAACTAGGCATTGCCTCTTATTATCATTTTAACAAATATGGATTTGGAAATAAATAAGTATGAGACGGCGGGCGACTCGAGTTCGCCACTTGGCGCGCAGGTTGTGGAGGCTGAGGCCTGCGTGGGAAATATGCGATCGTCTTCCCTGGGTATCGGTGGGGGGTCTTTGACCCAAGGCACCGCCCCTTGTAGGGCTACCTTGCTTACTTCTACCTCTTCCTTATATCCTCACAATCCTCTTCCATCCATTCCTCATAGAAATCCTTTTCCTCAGTTACCTTCCTCATCAGGCAGCTCATTAAATATTTATAAATATAAAGATTTTGATAAAGTTTTTGTCATAAAAAGTGCTAACCCGAACTTATCGTTCAACCAAGTATGCCCTATAAAATTATATCAAAGCTTGAATTCTGTTGTACCTGGTATAAACGGAAATATACTAAGAAATGGAACTATACAAATAAAGACGAAATCTAAAGAAGAATCTGCAATAATTGAAAAACTAACCCATTTAGGGGAGCACATAATAAATGTGCGAACTTCATCGTATTCTTAACACCTGCAAGGGAATAGTATCTTGGTATCCGCTTATAAATAGCAATGAATCTACTATCCTGGATGCTTTGTCAACGCAAAACGTAATTAACGTTCAAAGATTGATGTGATTGAAAAATCTTCTAAAGAAAAATGGATCTTCTAAACCCTCGCCAGCTCTTATCTTAACTTTTAATGTCCCCAACCTTCCGGACAGAGTTAATTTTGGTTTTAATTCATTAAGAGTTCGTCCCTATATCCCGAATCCTAAAAGATGCTTTAATTGTTGGAAAATAGGTCACTACTCTTCGCGATGTGCCAGTTTACCACTCTGTAAAACCTGCTCTGAAATTCTCCATGATGGCGAATGCACATCTCCTCCTAAATGTATCAATTGCCAAGAATCCCATACTTCACTGTCAACATTCTGTAATGTATATAAAAAAGCTGCTAAAATCCAGGAATTGATGATTACGAAGAATTTAACATTTAGAGAAGCATCTCGTCAAATCTCACCTCCCCCTACACAACAAAAAACTTACGCTGAAAGTGTTGCACCCACAACACTTACTCCACCATTATCAACTTCATCTACCTCTCCTCCAGTTACTACTGGCACTAATTCAGAAACCGCAAATACCCATCTTCTAAATGCAATCACTTTATTGACTGAACGTATAGCCAAAATAGAAAATGGATTTATCGAAATAATGAAACAGTTGAATCGAGAAAACCCCGAAAACCTATCACATCAATCTCAAGAAGTTCTACCTAATCTGCCGGTATTACCCATTCCTTATACAGAACCTATAATTCCCAGTCAGACGTTTTATGAAACCTCAGGAATCACAAAGCAGTCTTTACGACGACCTCTGTCGGCTGCATCAACTTCTTCCCCTTGCCAGCCAATAAAAGCTGTTAAGGTTTTAGATACTGCGAAAAAAGAAAAACGAATTAGTCCCAAAATAGAGGATCCGACTAGAAGTAAAGCTAAATTTAAGAAAAAATAGGTGATTCAAATCAATACGCAAATTTATTAATTAATAATATAATTATAGTAAACAAACATGAGCGTAATTCATTGGAACATTAATGGTTTTCATATTCATCAGGAAGATTTAAGAATTTTAATCCATAGAAACTCACCAGCCCTTATATGTCTTCAAGAAACTCATTTACGACCTAATCAGCTTCTTCAAATGAAGCATTACAATACATATCGCAAAGATTATATTCAAGGGCAGCGAGCCAGTGGTGGTGTAGCTATTTTAGTAAGAGAAGACATCATTTGTGAACCGGTACCAATAGTTAGTCACTACCAAGTGTGTGCAGTTAAAATTGCTATCCGTAACCAAGTAACAGTTTGCAGTATATATATGCCTCCATCGCTAATAGTTGACGAAATGGAATTTAAAAGGTTCTTGTCGGCACTTCCGAGACCTCTATTAATAGTTGGTGACTTCAATGCCCATCATATAACCTGGGGAAGTGAAAATATTGATACAAGAGGAAGGATTGTGCATGAATATTTGGATGAAAATGACTTAGTTACATTAAACTCAGGGAGTCCAACGTATATTTCCTCTTCGTTTGAAACATTTAGTAGCATAGATCTCTCTATAGCTTCGCCTACGATTGCCACAAGATATGATTGGAGTGTGCTAGAGGATACATATGGCAGTGACCATTTTCCGGTATACCTCCATTTCCTTAACCGAATACCCAATCAGAATAGGCCAGAAAGGTGGTTAACGAAGAAAGCCAAATGGAATATTTATTCAACGCTGTCAACGATTAACCAAGAAGAATTGCCTGGTAATGCTGATCAAGCAAACTGGCTAGTGACTAATAGGATGATCAAAGCAGCTGAAGCTTCCATACCAGTGTCAAAAGGATCTATTCCCAGAGTAACCGTCCCTTGGTGGACCGACAAATGCAGAGACGCTCTGCGAAATCGGAATCGATCTTTGAGAAGATTTAAAGCGCGAAACACTATGGAAAATTTTGTAGAATATAAAAAAGCTCGTGCCTTCGCTAGGCGTGAAATTAAACAACAAAAAAAAGTATCTTGGAGAGAATTCGTATCTTCTTTAAATAAGAACTCTTCTGTCAACGATGTTTGGCAAAGAATAAAAAAAGTTGAAGGGCGTTATAGAACTCCAATAATATCAGGTCTAATAAATAATAATTGTTATTTTACTAGTCCAGAACGCATAGCCGACTGTATAGCGGCATATATTTCTAATTACACCTCGGATTTGGCTTATGATGCAATATTTCTAAATAAAAAACTCCAACAGGAAAGCAGACCAATGCAGTTCAATGCAAGCGAAAGCGGACAGGTTTTAAATACGCCCCCTTCCATGTGGGAGTTAGAAAACGCCCTTAAAAAGTGCAACGACTCTGCTCCTGGTCCGGATAACGTCCTTTACTCATTTATAAGAAAACTCTCCTCAGTCTCTAAGAGCTCATTACTTTCCTTTTATAACAAAATCTATATCAGCCATAGTTTCCCTGACGTTTGGAAAACTGCTATCGTTATCCCAATATTAAAGGGTGGTAAAGATAAGCACCTTCCGTCTAGTTACCGTCCTATATCACTTACTAGCTGTCTTTGCAAAGTGATAGAACGCATCATCACCAATAGATTAGACTACTTTGTTGAAAGTAAGAACCTCTTATCGCCCTACCAGTTTGGTTTCCGAAAGGGTCGATCAACAGCGGATGCTTTAGTAGTACTAGAACGTGAAATTCAAGATGCTTTCCTAAACAAAAAAATGGTTGCTGCTATATTTTTTGATATCAAAAATGCCTACGATACAGTATGGAGTAGGAAAGTTTTAGAGACCTTAAATCAGAGGGGCATTGGAGGCCATATGCTTAAATTTATCAGTAATTTCCTTGTTAACAGAAGATTTCAGGTAAGAGTTGGAAATAGGTGTTCCAACTATTATCCCCAAGAAAGTGGACTACCACAGGCAGTATATTCCTGTTTAAAGTAGCAATTAACAGCATAGCAGACTGCGTACCTCCTCCAGCTAAATATTTATTGTATGCAGATGATTTTACTGTTTATGTCACCGTTGATACTGTTCAACAGGGGGAATTTATATTAAAAAATGTGCTTCCTAATTTAAATAGTTGGTCTCTGAATAACGGTTTAAATTTTTCTACGGATAAAACAAACTGCATAGTATTTTCAAGATCCCGTAGACACCAGTTGTCACCATCCTTATCACTGAGAGGCACCCCAATCAACGTAACGAATACTGTCCGTTATTTGGGACTCATTCTTGATAAAAAACTATCATGAGTCCCGCATATTCATGAACTATGTAGAAGAGCCAGGAAATCTACTGATCTCATTAAAATATTGTCTAGCACTAAATGGGGCGCCGACCGTACTGTCCTGCTACGTCTATATCGTGCTATCACCCGCTCTCGTTTAGACTACTGTTGTTTTGTTTATTGCTCTGCAAGACCATCGAAACTTAAGCCATTGGATAGTATTCATAATCAAGGAATCCGATTAGCTATAGGTGCTTTTAGGAGCTCTCCAGTTGTGAGCATGTACTCCGAAGCAAGTGAAATGCCTCTGATACATAGGCGAAATAAATTAACGATATCCTTTTATGCAAAATTGAAAAGTAAACCAACCATCCCTAGTTTTAAATCAACGCATAGATTCCCACAAGCCAACAGATACAACTCAATAAGAGACAGTAAACCATTTGGAATTAGATGCAGGGAACTGCTGGCTGCTTACAATTATATCATTCCACCGGTTTTTGAAATTGGCTACAATGCAATCTCACCCTGGTTAATGCCACCTCTAGTTATAACCCAAACAATCAACACCTGATATAATTTATAAACAAAAGTTATTAGATTTAATGTCTAGGATAAAGCCAAATAAAATAATCTATACCGATGGCTCCAAATGTGAAAACGGTTGTGGCTCAGGAGTATTTATGGAAAATACATCATATATGTTTAGTCTCCCTCCAGAAAACAGTATATATTTGGCAGAAATGTATGCTTTATACAAGGCCTTAACTCTGATCCAAGGTATTTTGGGAACAATTGTTGTCTGCACAGACTCTAAGAGCTCTCTAGAAGGCTTAAAGGATCTATACTCAGAAGATACTATCATCCAAGACATACATGCAGTGGTATACAACTTGTATTTAAGTGGAACTCAAGTGATTTTTGTGTGGGTGCCGGGGCATTCGGGTATCCTTGGTAATATAGAGGCCGATAAGTTAGCCAAATTGGCTGCAGTAATGCCACCGACTTTAGAAAAGTGTTCCATACAAGCTATAAAGGCCATATGAGCAAGACGGTGTTGGCAGGCATGGCAAAATGAGTGGGTGCAGTAACGGACAACAAGCTGAGAGTAATAAAAGAGAGTGTCTACCCATGGGATACTTCAATAAGAAGTATCAGACAGGAAGAGGTAGTTGTGACTCGTCTTAGGATTGGCCATAGCCGTCTTACTCATGGCTATCTGATGTCTCGCCAACAACCGCCTCTTTGTGATTCCTGTAATGTCCTGCTCACGATTCAGCATATTCTTATTTCATGTACAAAATACAAGCATCTTAGAGAATTTTACAATATACCATCAACGGTAAAAGAAGCACTAGCCGACAATCACCCAATAGTGACCAGTGTCCTAAGATATCTAAAGGCGATCTCTTTATTTAAAAGCATTTGACTCCAAGATTGAGATTTGTTGGTTCTTGTTGCTTGATGTTTTATTTATTCTCCTGTTATTTTGTCTGTTTTGTTGTTTATAGTTGTTGACTTGTTTTGTTTATTGTTTGTTAGTTGTTTATTTTTTGGATTTATATTGTTTCATATTACATTTTTCATATTGTATAGTTATTCTTATTGTCTTGTGTGTCTGTATTATTTTATTATAATTGGTGTGAAATAGTTATCATAACGCTTAAGGCATAATGACCAGTAGCAGTTAAGTGCCTTATAAAAAAAAAAAAAAAAAAAAAAAAAAAAAAAAAAAAAAAAAAAAAAAAAAAAAAAACAACAACTTATAGTAAGTTTTTGATTTTATATGTATTATTTATATACATGTTTTTACACTAAGTGCAATATCTTTATATACAGTATTAATGCACAGTAATAAACATAGCAATAATATTTATTGTAATAGTAGAGCACAAATAATGTTAATCTCAAGTATAACTAGTGTGAAACCGGTTTTAGCAAACAAAGAAGAATTCTAACAGTCACATTCAAGAAGTATGTTTAGTATCTCTTACAAAGCATCGAGTACTAGATGAATCATCTAGAAAAATGCTAAATCAAAGACTAAATTTTTCTAAAAATACGTTCATAAACCATTGAATTGTCTAGTAGGAATGTGAATAGTAAACATTTTGATTTAGAGATGTATGTTTCTGTACTTACGTCAAACACCTAAAAATAAATTTCACTCAGAAATGTTTCAGTCAAAATTAAATATAAGAACAATAGGTTAAAAGGTGTCGGCAAATCAGCTAACAACACCGCAATCCCAAAGAATATTTTGTGGTATCTGCATGTTTACGACATTTTCGAGTACTATCTTGTAGTCATACATAAGCCAGAACGCGACTCTGGCGTAAAATTTCCAAGCATTAAATTAGAAATGTGGTGGGACTCCACCCAATCACTGCAGCCAATTAATATGATATTTTGCTAACCCCAGTAGGTCTAGAACGAGAAACGTCCTCTCTTCATGATAGTGAGGCCTATCAAACCAGGTCCTATTCTAATCTTGTGCTATTATCTCCTCCAAATTTCCAGTGTGCCAAGGGTCTCAAGATGCAATCTAGCGATTGCAACCCAAGCGAACACAACAGGTGTCACGCCGTTTGCTACACCTCCTGACATAGTCTACACAAAGGTTCCAAGCTGATTTGCCCCACCATGTGTAGATGTTTTTTGAACCGACCATGCCAAGTGAAAAGGCCTATCACCCCATCTGGTGCCTACCTAATCCGAGGGTCTCTTCAATTCTATTATTACACAGCTTTGACATTAACATCTTGCTCTGTTTGGCTCCCCTGACTTGTTTTCCAGATTTTATCGTGTTCTCTTCAAGCTTATCTCTAAGGGAGGCACGCACAGTCCATTTTGTAATCCCCAGGAATGATCCAGTAAACGGATTACTTTCCCCATTCCTGGCCAGATGGTTGGCAGTCTAATTCCCCTAAACGCACTATTCCACAGAATTTTATATGCCTTGTTTAAGTGAGTCCTTACACTACCGAGTTAGAGATGAGATTGTTCTGAAGACGAAAAGTGCCTTCAGTGCGGCTTAGTTGTCCTGAAAGATGAGAACCTCATTGTTTTTGAGGGCCATTCTCAGGCTGACCTCTAGACAGATTTTAATAGCAAAGATCTCGGCTTGGAATACTGTGGTGGCGAACACAAGTACTGTGTACTGTGGTGAGTAACCTCCGGTTTCACTCCATAATACCAACCCCAGCGCCCATGCCATCATGGAGCCATTCGTAAACCACATGCTCCCAGTCTAATCGCATACTGTCCAGCCTTTATCCACCCCCACCCCCCAATCATGCTGATCACACGTCTTGGGTCGACTTTATCTGTTATGTCCATTAGTCTGATAAAGGAAATACTGTGCTCCTAATAACCATTGTTCATTAGTCTGCATGCATTGGGCTTTGTCTCCGCTTGTATCAATAAATACAGCGAAGGCAACCTCAGCAATGCTTGTAATGCCATTATCGGGGAAACTTCTAAGCGATGGGTTCTTCTACTAGAAGTTGAAAATAAAGCTTTTTACACTGGATTTGCTTAACAATGGCGCTTTTAAAAAAGTCACACAACTTTATCTTACTCAGTAAAAAAAACAATTATATATAAAATGACAAATTTTACGTATTAATTCTATATAGAGATGGCGGGGGATAAGTACCGACCTATACTAATCTTGGCAGTTAGAGATGTTATGATTATAATATGGCCCAGTCGGGTGCTCTAAAAACACATGAACACAACTACATATAAATTTGAATTAACGCCACAAACTCTGCACACTACCGAAATACATATAATATATATATATATATATATATCTTATATATCTATATATATATTTTTTTTTTAATGTTCAATAAAGTGATCCCTATGTTTTTATCTGTGAACTTAGCATGCCAAGCTCAAAGGAAACTTTTAGAGTCATTTTCGAGAAGATACCTCAAAAACCTATTCTATAAAGTCACACTTCTGGTTGACCGATTTTCTTCAAATCTGGAAATCTATCAATGCTTCTAATCTGTATTAATATTATGGAAGTTGTAAAACAATTTATTTCTCTGAAGGGATCCTTTAGAAGAAAGCTTAACGCTACTGTTCCCCCAAAACCCCCAAAAAATCCATTTTCCCAGGAAAATGTTTCAAATAGAAATGAGAAGTATTTCGGTGTGCGGATCATATACGAAATTTAAAGAAAATTGTAGGAGCCGTTTTCGAGAAAATTATGAAAAATGTATAACAAACCATTCAGTAAAATCGCACATCCGGTTGATGGATTTTGCCCGAAATACGATAGTAGTACCTAATCGGAATATCAAGTTTGAGCTCGATGCAGCTTTTTGTTTTTGAGAGATTCTGTTAAAATTTGCGCGCACAAGCACACCCATACACCATTCGCTATTATTATTATTATGATTAGTCTGTGGGGAGGGACCAAACCCTACGACATCCAAAGCCTCACTGGGCCCATATAGCTACCCCAAGAAAAACAACATCAAACCGGGTCTAGAACAAAAATTCAGACCTGGATATAATCCATCTAAGATTCACCGCAGTCCTAATAAATCGGGCAATAAGCTTAAGCGGAAATAGCCTAAGCTCTTCCACAGACATCCTATTCCGACCAAAGGTATTGAAACTAATTTCCTCACTACCCAGGCAATCAATCATAAGATGGATTGGTGTTTCACCCATCTGTCTCCCAGACTCTACAAAATGGATCCGGCATGAGCCCCATTATGTAGAGATGTCTCCTTACACCACAATGTCCAGTAAGAGAGCCAACCAGATGCCTGAGAGAGTTCCGTGAAAAACACAGCAACTAATGGCCTTGTCCGGACCTCCGATGAGTAGTTTGGACTGTCGAAAACCAACTGACCTCATCCATAAGGATGAATGCTGTGAAGCTGTCCATGACTGGAAGGAAGCCTGACAGACATGTGCCAGAAGACACGCCAACAGCAGGCTCGGGGCCAATGAAAGGAAGAGAGGCGCCTAATTTCCAAAAATCCAAGTGAACATCCTTCAAAAAGAAAGCTCTTCCAGTTTTTCAGGACATTCTAACACCAACCTGGAAGAGAAGACACATGAACTCAGCGCCTTCAGCGCAGCTTGGCTGTCCGAGCAGATACAAACACCTTTTAAGTTAGTGTTATGCACTCTCTCATCCAATACACAACAAAGAATAGCATAAACCTCAGTCTGGAAAACTGTGGTCCATTCACCAAGAGATACTGGCAAATGATCTCCGATCACAAAATAAACCGCAGCTCCGGACCTCTACCATCCATTCTGGAACCGTCCGTGTAACACCGGAAGTAATATCAGGTATCTCACCAGACGGACTCAATATTGACCAATCTTCGCTAGATTTCATGTGATCTGATACTGTAAGAATGCTCTAAAACAAAAGCCTTTTACTTTCTGTTGGAAGGAAAACCTGTAACAGGAACCTTCAAAAGCATCTTGCGATGAATGATAGAGTGACCATGTCGCTTACCCTGCCTAAAGGGTAACATTATACTGTTTAATTCTATAACAGTATAATGGATGTGTTGGATGGAGAGAATTGGTTTTTGTTTGATGAATTAAGAAGAAGACTTGGTTAACACTGGTTAACTGATATATTAATAAATAGATACAGACTACCTAGACTTTACAATGGATGAGTGTTTAAGGTAGAGTGGTACGAGAATAACACGTAGCGATTCGATGTACTGAACTGATTTCAACTATGTTTAAACTGTGTTTTTTTGGACTATTCGTCGACTATATTTATACAGCTTCTCCCAATCCAGTCCGACAGAGAGTGGCTGAGATTCTCTTGCTCTCTTTGGTTGCTGTTTGCTCTCTTGCTGTTACAACAGGCTTTCATTGCCATAACACCATTCGCTAAAACATTTTTATTAATATTCTGTGGTGGAATCAATTGTCGTGATTCCCGAGGTATGAAGTTAGATGTCTTGAAGAGGATTTATTAGGTGGAAGTTAGTTTAGAGAGTTATTGCTTGAATTACTAACACTGAATTTATAAAAATAGAATATATTTTAACAATAATTTGAATGAGCCTAATGGTAACTACAATTAATATGATTTGATAAAAGTAAATAAATAATTTTAAGAGTTAAATAACAAATAATTTAAAATGATTAAATAAATAAACTAATATGCACAACTATGAAAATAATTATAAGTAAAACCTTGTATAGGGACGCGCTCGGAACTCAAGTATAACTGCTGCTGTAAAATGATACTGATATAATGATGTGGCTACTCGTATAATGATGAATGATATAATGATCCCCTCTTCCAGTGGGGCGAAGTTTATATTAGTCTTACTCACACACTGTCAAGTGTGTAAGTAAGTTCTCACACTAAGACATGTCTAGTAGCGTGCGACCTTGTGCGACCTTGGTTAGGTCTGCAACCAGTGATTCAGGTCAGTGGTTAGATTTGGTCGCTCATCGGCGACTTTCAAAGACCAGGTGGCTTGTGTTCAATAGACTGGGCTTTAGCGGTGCTTGTCTTTGATGCTTGTATTGAAAAGGCAGCGGCCGGCTGTGGGGCCACTAGTTATAAATTATTCTTTCCTTTTGTTATATTTTGTGAAGGCATTGCTATGTCATTACAATTCACAGGACCCTAAAACATATGTTTCGGTGAAAACTCAATTTCAAAAATCTGGTACGATCGCAATATTTTCTCTTACTAGAAGTAAGAGAAAATAAAAAGGAGAAATAAGACACTCACATGATTTCTCCTCTTACTCCTTTAGTTAGTAACAGCTGTACATAAAAATGACAAATTTTCTTTAAACTCAAATATTACATCTTTTTCCTAACATAAACAAATACGTGGTAGCAGAGACAAGTACCAACACACTAATAATATTGGTAGCAATTAGAGAGGTGATTATATTGTGGCCCAGCAGAGTGCACCGAAAATACTGAAAAACTATATCCAACATTTGAAATTTGACGCCACAAATTCCGCACAACTATCCGAAATATTTTTACTCTCTCTTACTCCTCCCAGTAAGAGGAAGTATTGTAATTGTGTCAAATTTTCGATATTGAGTTTTCTCCGGAAATATTCGTTTTTGAAGTCCCCTGAGTCCAAAAAAGTGGTTTTTAACAAATGGTCTGTGTGTGAATATGTATGTGAACAACATAGCTCAAAAACGAAAAACCGTAGAAAGTTGATATTCCGTTTAGAAATCACCATGGGAGCCGACAGTGGGTCAGCTGTCAAAATCTCAACCGGAAGTGCCACTTGAGTAGTTGTTTTTTTTTACGTTTTTGTGATTTTCTCAAAAATGGCTCCAACGATTTTCTTCAAACTTGGAATATCAATTACACATACAAACAGCTACAACTTTTATTTGAAACATTTCTCCGGGAAAATTCATTTAAGGGCAGTTATGGGGGAGGGGTGAGGTTAGGTTTTTCATCTAAAGTGCTATTTCAAATTTATTAAACAATTCTATCATTTACATAATGTTAATTAGAATTGAACATGTTGTTGAAATTCCGAGTTTCAAAAAATCGGATAATCGGAAGTGCGATTACATTACCACTTTACTAAATGATTTTTTTCACTTTTTCGCGATTTTCTCAAAAATATCTACGACAATTTTCTTGAAAGTTCCTATATAAGCTAATCATACAAAGATCTACAAGTTTTATTTAAAACTTTTCTCTGGGAAAATTCATTTAAGAGCACTTTTAGTGGAGGGGTAGGGTTATGTTTTTTTCTGAAGTGCTATCATAGTTGATTATACAATTCTATCATTTAAACAAAATTAATCAGAAATAAATAAATGGCCAAAATTCTGATTTTCAAGAAAAATTAATAAACGGAAGTGCGCTTTTACTGGACAGTTTTCGACGAATTTCATTAAATTGGTATACAAACTACAAAATTTGTCAATTATAATTTTGAGAACTCTGGAGTAAGAGAAAGTTGTGTGAGTGTTTCACGCTAATTTTTTTTTTTTTTTTTTTTTTAAATGTTACAAATAAAAGTGATATGTTTTATCTGTGTTATTAGCATACCAAGTTTATAGGAGATCGTTTTAGATCGTTATTGAAAAAGCCTACTCTGTTAAGCCTCACTTCCGCCAAATCAGTTTTCTTCAAATATGAAATACTAGATATGCTTCTAATGTATAATTAATATTATATAGGGGTAGAACCAAATATTGTATTGAAATGGTACTTTCTAGGGAAGCTGCTCCCCCTCAGTACCTTCCCAAAAAATCAATTGTCCTGTGAAAATGTTTCAAATAAAAGTGATAGACATTATGTGTGTACATAGTGTACGAAGTTTATAGAAAATCGTTGAAGCCGTTTTCGAGAAAAATCACGAAAACAATAAATTCAGTAAAGTCGTAAGTCCGGTAGATAGATTTTGTCCAAACTCTTCGTGTCTGATGCTGTGGTATTACCTAAACGTAAAATATCAATGTTAGGCTTCATGCGATTTTTCGTTTTTAAAACATTATGGATAACAGGTGCAAAAGAAAATAATAAGATTGTATTAAGTTTGCTGCAAAAAAAAAAAAATCTCTGCAGATCTGTATTAGTGTGAAAAAGCCTACTCTGAAGCCTACTAGTTTGTTTTGAAAATTTTTTTTAAAAAAATTTGAATTAAAATTATACCATTATTTTGTGAAAAATCTGAAATATTATCGAAAGTCAATATTTAAAGAACTGCAGAAGAAAAACTGATAAAATCTCAAATATTTTTACGACAGCGAATAACAAATATCAGCACACGAAGTTGGAATTTTAACAAACAAGCAAAATAAAATAACCGGAAGTATTAATATAGATTATTTTGGAAATAATACAGTCTATAAATTGCTTAAATAACTAATTAGCGCAATATTAAAAAGTGATGAATATCTAATGAGATTTTCCTTTGCAATAAAGTTTAGCTAACAATTTCCTGTAAAGTTAAACTTTAATGTTTTCCCTTCATGTTTGATCAGACAGCAAACATTGCAAGGAGGTGTTTAGGAGATTCCCCTTTTGTTATCCAACTTGTTGCTTCCCTATCTTTGACACAATATTCACCACTTTCAATCTGACTGATAATGCCCCCAAAGAATGTAAATCAATATTTGATTAAATCTATTTGTTTAACTTATTAACTGTGATAAATTAATCAATTTAAACATAATTTTCCGGAACGGAAAAAAAACAACAAAAAATTCACTTTAATCAATTATGCTAATTTAATTAATATAAAAAGACGGAAATCAAACAGAGATATTTGCCTATAAATCGTTATATATGTTGATTTAGTACATAGGGCATTCATTTACTTCTGATCAATCCTTTTTGATTAATTTGGAAATAGAAAAAGAAATTGTATATTATTATATTATATTAGGGCAGTTTGGTGAGAAGAGTAGATTGATTTTTTGGTCGGAGTAAGCTGTAGACTATTTCTTCTTAAAAGATACCGCCCAGTAAGTAAATCGACATGCACTAAAACTTCAAGTTTGAGTTTTCTCTGAAAATACTTACTTTGAAGTTCCTCTGAATAAAAAAAAAAATCTATATTTTATAAAATCGACAAAATTTTCCTTAAGTTTGAAATATTCACTCTGTTGCATTGTTACATAAGTCCATAGTGTGAATACATGTACCATCCAAGAAAGGTACATTAGATTAAGTCATTCCATTGTAGTTCTGAAGACAGTGCCTGTAACATTTGAAATTTAAGGACACAGATTCCTTAAAAATCAAACTTTTCGGAAAAATATTTTAAATAAAAGTGAATGTTAGCATTCCAAGTATACAAAAAATTATAATGGGATCCAAATCATTAAAGATTTATAGAATCCGAAAAGCAAAGAAGCTGTCATTAAATGAATCAAAAGTTACTTACTCCCCTAACTAGGCCAGACTAGAAAAGGAGATTTCGATTCATATAAACAGAGCGACAACATAAGAGTTGAGTACAGTTTACGAACATTATAAAATCAGTAAATCCAGTCGGCAACCTACGTATTTACTACCTTCTTATTACTCAGCCAGTCTGTCACTTTATTATTCTCTATCTAACATATATTCAACTATAAACTCTTTGCGGTTTGTGTGTTCTATTCATTATATATGTTCAGCATATCATCTAGTTTATTTCTCTAAAATCCATTCTATATAATTCTGACTTTCCTTCTCGCATCTATTATAAAATCATTGTGACCGTTTAGGAAAGTTAAGAAAAAAGAAAAAAAAAAATTAAAAACCTAAGTAAGTGGAAATTTAAACGTTCCCACATAATCCCCCACAAAAAACAATTGGAAAATGTTTGAAATAAAAGTGATAGGCATTTTTGCACAGATATGTAGATAATATTCGAATCAGAGATATTTTCGATGTTAGCCTGCTTCATTTTGTATTCACCAACAGGTTTCGGGCAATCGTTCATCGTCAAGATAGATGTGTTAACAGTCTATGACATGCACAGATCAAAAAAATCAGTTTACACACAAGTCTTTTATCACTTTGTGTGTGTGTGTGTTAAACGATTTGTAATGCATCCTGGTGAAGGGCGAACGCCCTAAACCGGTTGATCACACCACATTTGACCACACCTGGTGGCTTCATTAAACAGGCTATTTCGGATTCTTACAGCTCTGCCGTACCAACTACAGTAAACTCCTGATTATCCGGGCTAATGGTGGGGAGAGGCGGCACGGATAATCGAAAAACACGGATAGTCCGAACTATAATTATTTATTTCTAAAATACAACATATTATACATTTCTAAGGCGGACAATTTATTTTAACATGTTTAATCCTCATTATTAGTAAGAAAATCTGTGATTTTGGTTTGTTTGCAGAAATCTTTTAATGATTTTTTTAATATCAGTTCGAATTTTTCTAAGAGCTATTACGTCGTTACACTCGAATTCCCATTTGTCGATATACTCCAACAAAGTATCAACAGAATTCAGGGCCTTGTTGTGACTAATTTGAATGATCATTTCTGCATTGCATTTCTACCATACATCGCATGAATTGGTACTTTAGAGGTAAGCTTCCCAGAAAACCTCTAAAAAAAATCTCATAAGATCTTCTTGAAACTTAAAATGCTAACTGTTATCACTTGTCTTTGTTTATTTTATTTACTTCTTTATTTATTAATTTTTTTTTACATTGATTTTAATGGGTTCTGAGTACCTGTAATGTTTGGTTTAACTCTAAACACCGTTTCAAGTTTCGCTGGGGACTGAAGAACCACTGCATTTGGACTACGAAGTGTCGCTTCAATACTATCATATTTTCAATATTTCAATAATACATATTTTCAGTCAACTTTATTTCCTATCATTTTTTTTGTCTAAGAGCCATATTTCACGAGTTATTAAAGAGTTAAATGAGCTTACGAGATAATTTATAAATCATGTACATAGTAATGGATTGTAATGAGGCAGCACCACTCTAAACGTACATAATTTTTTTTTTTTTAATTTAAGGCGCTTCAACATGTATGATCATTATCATGCGCCCGGAGCTTTCTTCTTAGTGCACTGCCGATCTCGGGACAGTTTTCTCTCGCTCTGTAGCGAGAGAAAAAATGTAAGGACAGCAGCTGGATTCGAACCAGGGACTTCCGCGTGGGAGTCCAACGCGCTAACCACTTAGCTAATCCCACCCCTTACTTAGATATTAAGAGTGGGAGAGTAACAAGGCAACGACTAGTGGCATTTAGTTCAGTCTAGTATGATGAGTTAATTAAAAGAAGAAATTAGGAAAAGATGGTGAAATTGATTAAATGATTGAAGTAAGTTTCAAAGAGGATATAATATATAATTTTAAGAATTGTTTTTTTTTTTTCTCTCCCTTACCTCATTAAGAGGAAGTATTGTGATTGTGTCACCGGAAATACATGTTTTGAGGTCTCCTGAGTACGAAAATAATGTTTTAGCGATGGTATGTAAGAAAAATAATAGAAACCACAATCATGATATATCCGTTAATGAATCTCCACCCGCAACTGACAAACAAGCGTCTTAAATGATTTTTTTTTAACTCATTTGTGATTTTCTCGAAATTGGCTCCAACTATTTTCTTTAAGCTTCAGATATTATTTGTTATACAGTAAACTCCCGATTATCCGTGAGCGAATTACCCGGTTTGCGGATTATCCGTGCATCCGCGGAGGAGACCTGCAGATACATTTAAGTTTCTGAGAGGCCATCTGTCACAAAGAGCCACTTGAGATGACGAAATAAAAGAAAGCATAAGCCTACCCAAGAACTATATTTCATTATTAGGAGACATCTGCTGGATATTTTTCAGGTGGGATTAATGTCTACTTACGATCAGGTATCTTGGGAGTGACATTACTATATGTTAAAGATATTTTATTGCATAATTTTATGTATAAAGTGGTGGAGACCGAAACATAACTCAATACGCATATGTTTAGGCAATACCAACTCAGCAAAATGGCTGAAATAATACACGTTTACCTTTAATTCAGGATAAGTCAATTTAACCACAATATAGCAGTGCATTCTGTTTACCTTGATAAAAGTGAAGGACTGCCAGAGCACGTACTAATTACTAGAAGTAGAGTTATTCATTAAAAATAATCAACATAATTAAATAACCGAAAACATAATCGTATTACAGTTGTAACAAAATGAAAATAAACAACTACCGGATACCCTAATTTGGGACTGCATAATGCAAAACCATTCATAATTTTAACTAAAAATTAATTAATTTAATATTACAATAAAAAATCACTAATTACAAATAAATAATATTATTTTCAAATCTCAATTCTATCAGTTGATTTAAAAAAAAAAGTAAGGCACAGAAGAAAAGAAGTGGGGAAATTAAAACATTTTGCCGATTATAATGGCAACCTTAACATTTCTGCTACTGTAGCATTAAATCCGTGTATATATATCTGAATAGTAAAGAAGTAAACAAAGAAAACTTGGAAAAAGAAGTCAAGAGAAAATTTAAAGTTAGGAAAGCTTTGCCCTTTTCCACGGCGTATTGACTTCCTACAATTACTTTGAAGTAAACCGCTTATAAGGATAAGTTAAGTCTGAATTACAAATGAATCCAGAGAATAGCAATTCACATATATTACAGATTGCCTTAAACCAACTTAGGGTACTTTGAAGTTTTCTGAAAATCTGATTAACTGAAAGGTGGTTAATATGGCAACATTATAATTTTATGAATTTAATTAAAAAAAATAATTATATGCATATGTTTCAATTATATGCAATTATACGCTTTCATGTTACCACAGTGCACGTGTTCATATTTAGATGTTTAAAGTGGGTTGGTGGGGTATCTGAAGTCAGCTGGACTGGTTTTAGTTAGGATCTTTTGGATTCTATCGTGCCCGAGACAAGTGAAATAGTATCTGAAATGAGTGAATATGGCAAATTTAGATGGCTTTGAAAATGTTGATAAAGAAAATATTGAGGAGTGGTTAGAACATGTTTCATATGATGGAGGTTTTCAAATAATGAGTGACGCGCATATTATTTCCGATCTCATTCAACCAGAAGAGCAAGAGAATGATGCTGAATGTGGGAAGAAGAAATTATCAATCACGTTAGTCACAAACACGGCCCTGAATTCTGTTAACACTTTGTTGGAGTACATCGACAAATAGGAATTCGAGTATAACGAGATAATAGCGCATAGAAAAATTCGAACTGATATTAAAAAAACATTAAAAGATTCCTGCAAACAAACCAAAATCACAGATTTTCTTACTAATAATGAGGATTAAACATGTCAAAATAATTGTCAGCCTTAGAAATGTATAATAATTGTATTTTAGAAATAAAGAATTATAGTTCGGATTATCCGTGTTTTTCGATTATCCGTGCCGCCTCTCCCCACCATTATAGCCCGGATAATCGGGAGTTGGTAGTTGGTACGGCAGAGGTGCTAAGTATCCGAGATAGCCTGTTTAATAAAGCCACCAGGTGTCGTCAAATGTGGTGTGATCGACCGGTTTAGGGCGTTCGCCCTTCATCAGGATGCATTACAAATCATTTTTTACACACACACACACACACACACACACACACACAGTATGCTAAATGACTTGTGTGTAAACTGATTTTTTGATCTGTGCAGGTCATACAAACTATTAACACATCTATCTAGACGATGAACGATCGCCCGAAACCTGTTGGTGAATACAAAATGAAGCAGGCTAACACTGAAAATATACCTGATTTATATACTCGTATTATCGACATATTTGTGCATAAATGCCTATCACTTTTATTTCAAACATTTTCCAATTGAAAATTTTTTGGGGGGATTATGTGGAAACATTTAAATTTCCTCTAGAGTACACATTCAATATATCACAATATTCAGTATATAGGAGTACACATGACCTATTATTATAATTATTATTATTAAAACTGGATGCCTGCCGACCCGGGACTTAAGGCTATGTGGCTTTTATCCCTCCAAATTCCACCCCAAATTATCCCGCTAATAAATCTCCTCCGGTAGTCTACCGGTTTGTCTACAGTATCCTAATACTAAAATATCTTCCAGCTCCAACCCTCTCCCAGGCAATTCTGCAAGAGTGATGCCCTCGCAGATACACGAAACCTGGTACAACCAGTGAAACGGGGACACTACACTATGACTTATACAATATCAAGAAACAGAAGCATTGTTGAGGAAAATTTAACCGTAAATAATATTTTTATAGGATAGGTATTCGAGTTTTTTTTTTTAATTCTCGCAAACAATGATTTTCTTTAAACTTGCAACATCAAATGCAAAACAATTATTCCATTTTTATTCGAAACTTTTTTCAAAAAATAAAAATAACTTTTGACGTTTCTGAAGAATTTGTGGAGTTATTCCGGTTTGTTCAACTATATTGGACGTCTTCTGTAATTTCAATGTAATCACTTCAACTGCCGCCTTCCTCCCTACCACTTCTACATTTATCTTATGGTAAATTAGTAAAATTTCAAAGTTTTAAGAAAGTTTGACAATTTTATTGGCATTAATTAATTTTAATTTACTGCAGTGAGAGAAAGTACTATGAGGGTATCACATCCGATTTTTTATATTAAAATTAAAATGCTGATTAATATGATGTCAATAATTAGTAATAGTAACTTTATACATTTTAAATTTTTAATTTAATTTTAATTTTCTCATTAATTTTGATTTATCTTATGTTGCAATTTTACCTCTGATTCCAATTAAAGATGAATCAAATTAAACTTTATTTCTTTTCTTTTTTTCTAATAGGAAATAATAATTGACTCTCAATAGAAATAAACAAATCAATCCTAAGATTACAAGCTGCTACTGAAATAATAAGACGAAGAATATATAATTCCAGTGTCGTCATATTCTGAGAGAGAGTCAAGCTGCTCAACGAGCCATTAGCACCTATCAAGACAATTCAAGACAGGGTAGGCTTGCATGGGCTTCTCACGCAAATTAATAGCCAAAAAATCTGGTGTGAAACACTCACACAACTTTCTCTTACTCCAGTTCTCAAAATTATAATTGACAAATTTCATTGTTTCTGTACCAAATTTAATGAAATTCGTCGAAAACAGAAAAAACTGTTTCCCCCCCCCCCCAGTAAAAGCGCAATTCCGGTTTACTAATTTTCTTGAAACACGGAATTTTGGCCATCTATTTATTTCTAATTAATTTTGTTTGGATGATAGAATTGTATTATCCACAATGACAGCATTTAGAGAAAAACATAACCCCACCCCTCCCCTAAAAGTGCCCTTAAAAGAATTTTCCCAAAGAAATGTTTTAAATAAAAGATGTAAATCTTTGCATGTTTAATTTATATATGATGTTTCAAAAAAATCGCCGAAGCCATTTTTGAGAAAATTGCGAAAAAGAGAATAAATCATTTAATAAAGTGGTAAAGTAAACGCCATTCGGTTATCCACTTTTCTTCAAATCGGAATTCAAGAACAAATATGATCAATCTCTCATTCAACACTATGTAGCAAAGCAAAGAATTGTGTAATACACCTGAAATAGCACTTAGATGGAAACTAACTCCCCCTCCCCCAAAGAGGCCCTTCATTGCATTTTCCCGAGAATGTTACACAAAGTTGTAGCTTTGAAGTGTGGTTGATCTTTCACAAGTTAAGAAAATCTCGGGCCATTTTTGAGCAAATCGCAAAAAAAGTAAAAATCCAACTAGGAAGTGGTACTCCGCTGAGGAATTTTGACAGATAAGTACTGTCAGATCCCATGGGAACCTACACGGGCTATCAGTTTTACTTTCTACGGTTTTGCGTTTTTGAGGATGTGTTCACAGACCATAACCCACACACACACTCCATTTGCTAAAAACCACTTTTTTGGACTAGGGGACCTCAAAACGGATATTTCCGGTGAAAACTCGATATCGAAAAATTTGACACGATTACAATACTTCCTCTTACTAGGAGTAAGAGAAAGTAAAAATGGTTTTCTAGCGGTGGCAGATTGCAACACCCTTTTGCAGCATTGCAAGATGCCTTATGAGTGCAGCCAACAATGCATAAGATCAAAAGAATGGTAGGTAAAAAGCTCCGGCTAGAGGCAGCCATAAAAAATTTTGTAACGCTATTTGCCCAAGTTTAATACAGATTCCAACAAGACGCATCTGGCCATACGGATGACTGTAGGTCTTCTCACTGCCGTTTTAAACTTAAAAAGCACATGTCTAACCTACGTAGGTTTTGTCAAGAGGAAGAAGAAACAGCACTACAAGTACCGTATCCATATACCCTTTGCTTATTAGGAAAACAAAAGCAAAAAAAAAGTAAATAAAAGTTTAATCTGATTCACAGAGATTTATGTGTACATATGCAGAACTAATTAACGAACTATGATTATCGTATTTCCTTATAAAATACATAATAAAATTTTAAATAATGAATAAAAAAAAAAAATTATATTTGCAAAGTTGGTAACATAAAAAGTAATAAAAAAATAATTAAAAAGAACAAAGAAAATGTTTAATAAGAACAGCTGTTTTTCAATTTCTTTACTTTAATGTTAATTAAAAGCAAAAATAAAAGCAAAGCTTAGCTTCATGCTGTAATAATTATCATCGGTTAAAAATAAAAATAAAAAATAATGAACTTTTGAGCAGCTATTATGCTGGAAACAAATACACTTATTTCCACGGTTGCTGATTATGAAAATAATAATGTCTATCACCTAATGTTCAATTTCTAAAACATCGTAAAATGTGGTAAATAGAAATGCAAGAATGGAAGAATTCAATGACTATTAGAAATAATCAAGTCTCAAAAGTAAAGTAATTAAAAATTAAATTTCGTATATAAAGTAATTAAAATGTTATCCTCCCTAGGCGGTATGTTCGTCCCGTTCATTAATGCATTATTTCATTCCAAAAGTTGTCGCCCATTATTTTATTTTAAAAGGATATCATTAATGGGCCATTGATTCGCTGACATAATCGGGAGTCCTCTACCCAACTCGTATTACTACTCATTTTCGGTGCAGAGGGACCATTTTTTTGTCTAGGTATTTTATTCCTAATAATTAAGGACGTCTTTCGATCTAAAACTTTTTTTTTTTTTTTTTTTTTTTTAAGGCGTCTCAAATCTGTGGTCTTTGCGCCCGGAGCCTACTCAGTGCACTGCCGGCCTCCGGACAGTGTTCTCCCGTTGAGACAACACTGTCCATCACCGGACAGTGAGCTGTAGGGGCTCCGAGGAAGAGAAAATCTAAGGTAGCAGGGCTGGATTTGAACCCGTGATCTCTGCGTTGCTAGTCCAGCGCGCTACCACTGAGCTAATCCCCTCCCTTCGATCTAAACTATTGCGCAGTTTGTAACATATCTTTCTTATCTTTGCTTTATAGTACGACGGTACATTGCTAGTTGTTTTGTATAGATAATGAAATTGTCCATCGTTCGACCAATCTTACACGTTTGGTAAGCTAAAAAGGACTCTCGCTTCACTCTATTATAATTCTCATCCCATCAAAGTTTATCCGCACTAGTATGCTTTATAAAAACCCACTGTGGGTATAAGGATATGGATCTTCAAGCAGCACAGCTTATTATGTTCACCCGAGCATCAAAATTACAACAGGTGTGATCTAATACCTTGATCTTTGTATCTATTATGGTGCGACAAAAGTTCCCAATTAGCTTTATTCAGGTTCCAGCATTCTACCTTTGGATGTCTAAAGCAGATATCAATGCCGGCTCGACGTATGAAACCTATCTCCATCATAACTGTCAAATGATCAGAACCAACTGGTTCTTAATCACTGACTAGCTTAATGAAGGCATTTAACATGGTGAACACATAGAGTTAATCTACAGGCTAGGCCCATAAACCCAGCCTGAGATCATTGCGGCTGTAATGGAAGAACCAAAGGGAAATATTTAAAAGTAAAAATAATGTTGGAAATGTGTTAGTTTTGAAAAATGGAAACATTGGAATTTTAAAAATATTCTGAGTGTAGTTTATAGCCGGAAAGTGAAGTTAGAAACTGTTAGAGAACTGTTAAAGTGAGGTCAATGCTATTCAAAGACAAAGGGCAGGTAAAGTTTTATGGTAACTTGGAATGCGGGTAAATCATATATAAGGAAATGCTTTTACTATACAAGCACAGTCTACTACAAGCAACTTTCAGAACGTCATTCTGTCCATTTTAACATCCATGCTAATAAGTATTTCAGTACATTTGAGTTTAAAATCAATTTAGCTTCGAGAAATTTAAGTGCGAGAGTTTAGTGTAATTATAAGCTTGGTTCAATCTATCTATATATATATAAACTCGTGTGAACGCTAACCCACACCTGATAACAGCATCCTACTACATCCTAACAGCATTCCTCATTCAGGAAAACATCCTCACCAACAATAAGGATAATATCATCTCCTCTAAATTTTAACGACAAAATTCACAATATGGGCATTAAAATCCCTTGCCAGGATAAACCGCATTAATATTTTGACCAATAATAAATATACATTCCTCGCCAAGTCGTTGCCTTAAAAGCTAATCCGATTTTGCTCTTCTTGTTTCTTCTAATCTATGCTGCTTCGGAAATGTGGGGGATTGGCCCACAGTCTCCTAGTCTGTTGGAGAGGTTGCCTCCTTTAGGCTTCTACACTTGCCTCCGCTCGATCAAATAATTGAGAGAGCGCAGCTGAGGTGGTTCGGCCATGTAAGCAGGATGGAGGAAGGACAGTTTCCCAGGAAGACGATGGAGGCTAGGATTTCTGGCAGGCGATCCAGAGAAGTATAAGTTGGCTGGATAATGTCAAAAGAGGAACCAGCGGACGAGAAGTTGGATGGGCACAGTCCAAAAAATTGTCGCTAGATAGAGACAGATGGCGCTCCTTTTGTCAAACCTCTAAACCGTAAGGTAGATGAGGACAAGACTAAGAAGAAGAAGAATAAATTTACAATGGCTGATGAAGATTATCGAGGAATTAGGTCAGATTATTTTAAAAATTATTTATTCTTATATTTAGATATCCATCAGCGCTACAAAACAACAAGTAGCAATGGCTAAAAAAAAAAATACAAAAACATTCCTTTTTATGACACAAAATTGATGAAAAAAATAATAAATAATAATAATTTCTTCATGTATATCTTTTTACTTTTTCTTACTCCTAGTAAGAGGAAGTATTATTGTAATCGTGTCATTTTTTTGTTAAGTGTAGAATTATTATGTGTAAGTATCTATTGAAATTATATTATATAGAGAAATATGGGCATACAAAAAGAAATTATATAGTTTTTAATAATTATAATAATTTTTTTTTATCAATTTTTGTATAATAAAATGGAGTGCGTTGGCATTTTGTTAATTACTGTTGAGAATTTTTTTTTTCTAGCATTGTGATGTCTGAATATAAGACGAAATGTTTAATATTGTATAATAAACATGACCAAATTCCTCAATAATCTATACTAGCTATTTTAAAATTATTATTATTATCAAGAAAAAATTATTATTATTGTCAAAATAAAATTATATTTGTTCAAAAGTTATAAACATTAGCAAAAAAAAAAAGTGAAATAAAGTATCCCCACTGTCAAATACATGGAAAAGATATTCTATTTCAAATATGTTCTGTTAAAAAAAAAAATCATGATAATAATAAATAAATATAAAAAATACAAAAAAAATACGTCGGGATTATTATAAACAACAATGGGCTATCAACCTCCGTCTTTCTTTACTACTATTATAAAGAAATCATCTTCTAAAGTCAACAAAACATTATACACATAGTGCTTAGCCTTAATATATCTTTCTTTACCATTTTTCTCGTTACAAGGGATGTTCGTTCCCTTTTCATGTACCATTTGGACATACAATAGGATTCTAATAAAGGAAAAATAAAATAGGGAACAAATATTGTTCTTCATCTTGGTTAATCATCAACTCACCGTTGCCAGGGTTGAGGCCGCTTCCGCTACTCTTCTCTGTTTTGTACAATTACCTTCTCCTTTTCCATTCTCAACCTCTCTATTTACAGCTTTACATTACATCCTCCTCTCAAGCTCTCCTTGGTCGGCTTCTCTTTCTGGAGCAAGTGACTTTAGCTTCGTACATCTCTCTCGTATGTCTATAAACTATTCTCAGAAATATAGCCGATAACTATAGCCGAATATGGCAATCTTGATTTGAAGCTACAGTTTCAAGAACGGGCCTCAACTCATAACATATTCCTTACTATGTTCCCTAGTAGTCTTCGCCGCAATTTTCCTTAGGAACCGCATCTTCATAAATGGATAGCGCTTCTGTGAGAGTTCAATGAAACGATGGAGTACTTAAGGGATGGCAGAATACTGTTTTGTAAATGGGTCTGTTCGCTAGTTCTGCGACTTGTCTTTTCTCTTTAAAAAACCCCCGAATCAAGAAATCGAAAACTTCCCCTGATGGGCAATATAGAACAGCCAACATAAAACAGCTAACATATAACACCCGCAAGGGGGTTACTTGGGGACAGCGACCCAGCAATGAAGGGATTAGCTCAGTGGTAGCGCTGGAGTAGCAACGCGGAGGTCCGAATGATTTGGGTACGAATCCAGCATGCTGCCTTTAAATTTTCTGTTCCCAGGAGCCTCTACAGCTCACTGTATGGTGATGAGCAGTGTTGTCGGTAGCTAGAGAGGGTCTATAGCTAGAGAACAGTGTTATCACACTGTTTGACAAACGTATCCTGATACGTTTGGGGGAACGCCCAAAACCGGTCGATGACCACAAAAAGAAGCAGGCGATCACGGAAAATATCTCTGATGAAATATACTTTTAGTTTCTTAAATTAGTTGCCTAGAACTGGAGGAGACCTGCAGATACATATAAGTTTCTGAGCGGTCATCTGTCACAAAGGGCCATTTGAGATGACGAAATAAAAGAAAGGATAGCCTTCCCAAGAACTACTAAAGTATCCAAAAATATTAATAAACAGAAAAGTAAATTCTCGGTGTCTTCAACATTATATATATATTTTCTTTAATATTCATATAACTTAAGAACCAATTTAATACGGTTACAAAAACAATTAATATTCATTTGTGAATGAAATATTTTCTTAAACTACGTACACTCTACACTTTAAAGACAAGGACAAACACCGTACACAAACTGGGGTCTCCGTCCTTAGTTAACTGGCGCATGCCAAGGGAGAAGGAAGGGATTGGCTCAGTGGTAGCACGCTGGACTAGCAACGTTGAGGACCCAGCGTAATTATCGAATCCAGCATGCTGCCCTTAGATTTTCTCTTCCTAGAATCTCTATAACTCACTGTACGGTGATGAGCAGTGTTGTCAGTAGCTAGAGAGAGTATATAGCTAGAAAGCAGTGTTATCACACTGTTTGACAAACGCATCCTGATGATGGCCGAATGCCCGAAAACGGTTGATGACCACAAAAAGAAGCTGGCGATCACGGAAAATATCTCTGATGAAATATAGTTTTAGTTTCTTAAATTAGTTGCCTAGAACTGGAGGAGACCTGCAGATACATATAAGTTTGTGAGAGGTCATCTGACACAAAGGGCCATTTGAGATGACGAAATAAAAGAAAGGATAAGCCTTCCCAAGAACTATATTTCATTATTAGGAGACATCAGCTGGCTATTTTTCAGACGGGATTAATGTCTAGTTACGATCAGGTATCTTGGGAATGACATTACTATATATTAAAGATATTTTATTGCATAATTTTATGTATAAAGTGGTGGAGACCGAAACATAACTCAATACGCATATGTTTGGGCAATACTAACTCAGCAAAATGGCTGAAATAATACACGTTCACCTTTAATTCAGGATAAATCAATTAATCCACAATATAGCAATGTATTCTGTTTACCTTGATAAAAGTGAAGGATTGTCAGAGCACGTACCAATTATTAGAAGTAGAGTTATTAATTAAAAATAATCAACATAATTAAATAACCGAAAACATAATCGTATTACAGTTGTAACAAAATGAAAATAAACAACTGCCGGATACCCTAATTTGGGATTCCATAGTGCAAAACAGTTAATAATTTTAACTAAAAATTAATTAATTTAATATTACAATAAAAAATCACTAATTACAAATAAATAATATTATTTTCAAATCTCAATTCTATCAGTTGATTTAAAAAAAAAAGTAAGGCACAGAAGAAAAGAAGTGGGGAAATTAAAACATTTTGCGGATTACAATAGCAACCTTAACATTTCTGTTGTACGTAGCATTAAATCCGTGTATATATATCTGAATAGTAAAGAAGTAAACAAGGAAAACTTGGAAAAAGAAGTCAAGAGAAAATTCAAAGTTAGGAAAGCTTTGCCCTTTCCACCGTATATTGACTTCCTACAATTACTTTGAAGTAAACCGCTTAAAAGGATAAGTTAAGTCTGAATTACAAATGAATCCAAGAGAAAAGCAATTCACATATATTACAGATTGCATTAAACCAATTTAGAGTACTTTGAAGTTTTTTTGAAAATCTGATTAACTGAAAGGTGGTTAATATGGCAATTTCATTTAATTCTCTACAGATTCCAAATCATTTTTAATCTTTAGAAATTGAAAATACAATTTTAACCACTGAGTCTAGAGGAATAATTTATTTTCATATTTTTCAACTGTTGTAAAGTAGTTATTTTATCAAACAGAGAGCAAAGTAATGCCCTATTTTTACACACAAATTCAGATATTGACAATTAACGGGAGTATTGAATTAGTTCTAAATTATATGAATATTAAAGAAAATATATAAAGTTGCAGATACTGAGAATTTACTTTTCTACTTTGTAATAGGATTCGAAGAGAGGGATCAATAGTAAAGAGAGAGAGAGAGAAAGAGAGACAGAAAATTTGACAGGATCCCTCTCTAGCTTAGGCTTGACTAGAGTGGGAGAAACTGTTTAAATACAGCTTTCTACCGACAGTCTTGCAGCAGAGTTCATACAGCAGTCACAACGCGCCAACAACCTTTCTTTTTACCTCTCACTACCATTTTATATATTTTAGTGTAAAGTCCAGACAGTTTGTTGTAGATTTCTATTATACAGTGTTCAGCTTTACTTCTGGTTCATTTATCTATCTAACCCAATTTCTCTCCTTCTCAAACCCATTACATACTTATCAATGTTTTTGGTTATTTTGGCAATTAACCATCAATAATAACTTTTTCTGCGGTTTCTTTAATACATTGTGCAGTGTACAAACGATTCCTTGATTTCACTATCCATTGTTGTATTATAAGAATAAAGGAAATTATAAATTATCAATAATAATTTATTTCCTATCAGGTTAATTTTAAATTAAAAAATACTATTAATTTAATAATAACTTTTAAACTATTTATTCTTTTTTATCAAAAATGTATCTCCAGTTTGCAATGAATACTTAGCAAATATCAATAACACTTAGTAATTCAAGTGAAATACTCTCTATAACCTGCATTCTTTATTATAACCTCAATTCCGTTACTAGTTGTGAAGAAGGCCCCGAGATTGTTTTGTAATACGTTTTTGTTTTCGTGTATTGCCTCGTAACACACATTATGTCACATTTGACAAAAACTAACGGTTGTGGACTTTCACTCACTTGTGTTTAAAAGTAGGCATTACTTTTGATTTAATAATTATCACAGTATTATACTGTGTGTTGCAAAAAAAATAAATAAATAAACTTTTTAAATTTTATCGTTTTGGCACAAGATAGACAAGCAAACAGGCTATACAAAATTATTCAAAGTAACTTATTCAACTAGAAAATTTTAAAATGTAATAAAAATTTAATTATTAATTAATTTAATATGAATCCTGGCATTAATTATGCATAAATTAAAGCTGAAGCACCTTACAAGGTAGCAACAATTTGAACTAACGAGCTTGTTTAGAATCTTATCGGTATCAAAGTAATGCATCATATAAAGGATCAAATTAACTGGCATTTCAATCTATCCCTCATTAAAGCATGAGAAGCTCAGAGGAGAAAGCACATTAGTACTGTGACGCATAGTAGGAAGCACAGTACTGTTGATGGGGTTGTTTGAATGACATGACATCCAATTATATCCATCTGGTTGGTGATGTTGTAACTGAACCAGACAAATGCAACATCAAGCAACAATTTGTTTTGTCATATTGCACCACAGAAATTATTATAAATTTACAATATATTTTTTTATTTATATAAAGTTTGAAAATACAATAACCAATGAACCAAACTAAAAATATATGTAAATTATTCATATCTCATTAAAATGTACCAATAAAAAGCTAATTTACTAACCATATATATATCAAATAACAGATTTCTAATTAAATACTCGTCGACTGATAAAACAAAGTTAAATGAATGCCATTAATTTTTGATGATGTTTAATTTGTTACGATTAACAGTAAGAAGAGTTTGGCTTTCCAGTGAAATAAGAGACAATAAATCCATTTAAACAAAAAGGCATTTGTATCAGCAATGTTTGCATAATAATTGAACATAAATTTCAATTTTTAAAAGGATTAGAAGATATAATTTTTTTTTTTTAATTAAAAGTTTTAATTTGTTCAATCAATTTTTGTATACTAAATAATCAATTTATTTATTTGTTTTTGCGCAAGCGTCATTCCTGGATAGTACATAAACCAACACATAAACTACATAAATAAAAACAAATGAAAATTTGCCTATAACAATTTACATTGCAGCATAAATATTTTTAAAGGCATACAAAAATATATGTTTCTAAGAAAGATATGCACATAAGTGACCTGAATAGAAAATGAAGGGAAAATAAAACTAAAAAATAAGATTATAAAATTGATTTAAACAGAAAAAAAATCTGGTGTGAAACACTCACACAACTTTCTCTTACTCCAGTTCTCAAAATTATGATTGACAAATTTTATACTTTGTGTAACAAATTTAATGAAATTCGACGCAAACTGAACAAACTGTCCTGTAAAAGAGCACTTCCACTTTAATAATTTTCTTGAAACTCGAAATTTCAGCCATCTATTTATTTCTAATTAATTTTTTTTAGATGATAGAATTATAAAATCAACTATGATACCACTTTAGAGAAAAACATAAACCGACTCCTCCCCTAAAAGTGCCCTTAAATGAATTTTCCCAAAGAAACGTTTTAAATAAAAGTTTATAGATCTTTGTATGTTTGGTTTATAACAGAAGTTTCAAGAAAATCATCAGTACTATTTTTGAGAAAATTGCGAAAAGTGAAAAAAAAAAATCATTTAGTAAAGTGGTAAAGTAAACGCACTTCCGGTTATCCGATGTTTTTCAAACTCGGAATTTCAACAACATATTTAATTCTAATTAACATTATTTAGATGACAGAATTGTTTAATAAACTGAAATAGCACTTTAGATGAAAACCTCATTCCCCCTCCCTTATAACTGCCCTTAAATGAATTTTCCCAGAGAAATGTTTCAAATAAAAGTTTGTAGATCTTTGTATGTGTAGTTGATACAGTAAGTTTAAAGAAAATCGTCGGAGCCATTTTTGAGAACAACGCAAAAAAAAAAAAAAAAAGAAAAAAAAAACAAAGTGGTACTTTGGAAAACGTACTGTCAGATGCCATGGTGATACCTAAACGGAATATCAAGTTTCAACTTTCTACGGTTTTTTGTTTTTGAGCTATGCTGTTCACATACATACACACACACACCCACACAAACACACACACCACAGACCATTTGCTAAAAACCCCCTTTTTTGGACTCAGGGGACCTCAAAACGGATATTTCCGGTGAAAACTCGAGTTCGAAAATTTTATACGCTTACAATACTTCCTCTTACTAGTAGTAAGAGAAAGTAAAAAAAAAAACAAAAAACGAAAGACTTGATTAGAAAATTAAAGACCTTCTTCCTAGAGAGCTAATTATAAATAAAAATATATTGTGATAAATTTTCATAATCCATATTGTAAAATAAGTTTTCTAGAGCGAGCAATTCTAAGTAATTTCCAAGAACACCGATATATTTTGCTAAATATTTGATAAGAAAATCACTGGACTGCCAACAATGAAAAAGGAAATGACAAAACTGTATGTTTCTTTTAATGAACACACTATACATTGTTCACAACACATTATACATCGGGATAAAACCAATGCCTCCTGCCGTTCTAGTATAGGGAAAGAAATTGTTTTGTTACATAACCTAAGCTGCGCGACTACCCTTATTTATTTTGCTTCTATGGCACCTAATTAATAAATTATACAATATACGATTATAGAATACTTTTTTCTAAAGACCATGGAATGAAAAATTTCAAAAATCTGCCAACAGCAGCTGGATTTTATGCTAATACAACCAAAATTTGGGTTTACTATTCCCTCGGGCAATCAACACGGCAACCCACAGAAGTTTAGTAAAGAATATTGCTTAAGATTTCTCGTTTCTGTACATATTAAACTTAATCTTTTCTCATTTGTTACTTCATCAGTCCAAATTATTTCAAACATCCCACTTCACAAGTAGCAAAACGCATTGAAATATCCGAGTTTTGTCTTCTGGAATCTAAATGCTGTGTCTTCATACTTCATAGCCAAATTCAGTTCAAGTGAACTCCTCCATTAGCTGCGTTCTGATCTAGTTAATGACCTTGTAACTTAATAGGATAATCTACAGATTTTTTTAATCAAAGAACTGAGTAAAGAATCAAAACTCAGTTTTTAATCAAAGAACTCAGTGTTGGCAATTACGAGACTATCCTTGAAGTGTAACTGTATGATGAAGACTAATATGTATACCACATTCCTCATTTTTCTTACATTCTCTTAAGTAGGTTGTTACAAAAGCTTCTGTGCATGAAAACAATACGATGTTGAAGTCAGATAAATAATCCCATTTGTTAGTTTTGTTTTTTAATAATTTATATGAATGTTTTACTTTGACTAATCCTTTAATAATAAATTTGACACCCAAAAGTCTTTACCATTTATTTGCTGTTATACTCTGCAATCAAAATATTGGAAGAAAAAAATTGTGATTCATAGTCTTTAGAAAGATTATTAAAAAGATAAAAAAGGATTAAGCGCAAAGATGGCAGTCGAATAAAACTTTACAGTAAAAAGGGATAATGCACCATAATGGGGCAGCATTTTGGTTTAACCTCTTCAAAAGTGGGGACATCAGCCTTAAAGATGAGCCAAGATCAAGTCGTCGTTGGGTTGCTGATGATGAATAATGCGAGGCATGTCCAGTAAGTAAGTGTACTGAATTTTTGTAGGTTACAAAAATTTTTATTTGAACAAAAAAATTACCTGGTTACATTAGTACATATGTAAGCTATTTTTCGACATTCCTCTCAATGCAGGTGCTGAACCGGGGTATTAATTTTTTGATGCCTTCCTCGAAGTAGTTTCCCGCCAACCTGTTCGTCCACTTCTCCACCTCCCCCTTTACCTCCTCGTCGGTTGAAAACCTTTTTCCACCCATGTGCAGCTTCAGGGAGGTAAAGAGATAGTAATCTGAAGGTGCTAGGTCAGGGGAATGCGCGGGATGGTTCAGGACATCCCATTTAAACGAGGCAAGCAGTTCCTTCGTGGCGTTGGCCGTGGTGTGTGGTCTGGCATTGTCGTGCAGCAGGCAGACTCCCTTTGTCAGCATGCCTCTCCTTTTGTTCTGAATCGCCCACCGCAATTTTTTTAGGGTCTCACAGTATCTTGCAGAGTTGATGGTCTCCCCTTGAGGCATATATTCAATTAAAATTATGCCTTGACAATCCCAAAACACGGATGCCATGATTTTCTTGGCTGAAATTGTAGTTTTGAACTTTTTGGCGGAGGGTGAAGAGGTGTGACGACACTGTTGAGACTGCCTTTTGGTTTCAGGTGTGTAGTGTGCAATCCAAGTTTCATCTCCAGTAATGATGGAGCGTCTCATGGAGATTGTAGCGTCTCAAAAACTCTTGCCCGGCCTCCACTCGATTCAACTTGGCGGGAGATTGGATTGACATTTTTCACGAAACGTATTGTCGCGTCGACAGTTCTCAACGTATTGACCTCGAACCGGTCTCGTTGCGGAGGAGAGGAATCAGGCTACACGACGGTGTAGCCAACATGTGGAAAACAAAATCCCTCCGGCCGTGAGAGCCTCAGTACACTTACTTTCTGGACATGACTCGTAGCTCGACATAGTGAAACAAGATTCATATGCGACCACTCGAGGATTATCTACCATAGTAAATAGGGCTTCATTAAACGCTATGGTGCGCCACTGTCTGGCTGGATGTCCAGAATTTAAGAAACAGGGATGCGAGTAGTTTTTCGACTCAAAACCGAAGGAGTGCACCGTCACCAAATTGAAATTTGGTACTTGTAGAAAGATGGATGAAAATGGTAAGAAAATTAAGGTTTATATTTTGAAAAAGTAAGTCAATTAAACGTTTTAAAAGTTATTTTTAAATAAAACTTTTTTACGCATAAAACTTGGTAACCACTAATAGTGCTTTAAGAAAAGTGTTAAAATCCTGTCATATTTTCGAGGTTGAGTTATCGGTCGGATAATATCGTCTCTCTCAAGCTTATATATAATAACTAATTTAAACTTGTTAATTAATGAGAAAATATTTATTAAGATCTCAAATTATGTTTGATTAACTGAATAAAATTATTAATAGAACTAATAAGAAAAAAAAAGGAGTTGTATGAAATATATCAAATTATAACTGCAAGTTAACTGCTAAATTCCATTTTATTTGGTATAAAAGATATAGTCAAACAAATTTAGCGTAGCAAAATGCTAGTGATTTATTGTTATATGATCTTGTAGCTCACGCAAACGCATCACGCAACATTGTGAAAGAGATTACAGTTATTGCTTTTAATTGAAATCATTTAACACAATTTTTTTAACTTTTATTATAATTTCTTGGAAGGGGCTCTTTTTTTTTCTCACGAAACTCATAATGAGCTACAAATCTAGAAATGAATAATACTAACATCTTCATTAAAAATGTAAGACCTAATAAATTGAATTTGTTATAACAATAGATGTTATTCGATTAATCCTAGAATAAAATCTGCAAACAAAATTATGATATAAAGTATGGAAGCCCTGAGTAGAAATATATAATTCCATATAAAATATTCACATTCACTTACTTAATTTTTATTTAAGCACTGCGACCGTGTAACACTTTCGAAATTGAGTTTCCATACAAAATGGTTTTAACGAATGATGTTTCAGTTTTTCGCGATTTTCTCGAAAACAGCTCGAATGATTTTATTTTAACTTCTCATATATCTGTACAAACGAATCCCTAACATCAGAGATATTTCCCGTGATAGCTGGCTTCTTTTTGTGGTCATCGACTGGTTTCCGGGCGTTCGCCCATCATCAGGATGCTTTTTGTCAAACAGGGTGATAACAAAGACTTGCCCAGAGCAAATTTAGTGGATACACTGGTTTATAAAAAATGTTTTTGTTAGGGCCTAACTAGGTTATAAGGGGTGTTAGTATCTGAGTGGGAAAACACATGTTTCAGTCTTTAAAGGGGGGCATATTGTATCCTTTAAAAATGGAAACATCCAACACGTGGGGATGTGTAACTTAAACTACGTTTTTTGAAGGAGATTTACTTAATAATTAATTGCCCATACTATCCTAATATTATATATATTTATTTATAACAGAGCGAAATAACATTGTGTCAGCCGTGGGCTACTGTGACAAGAAATGATAAAATACGAGCTGAATGATCGTAAGATAGATAAATAAATATGTTGTTGAACAATCAATCTAGATAAGCAAGTTGTTTTATAAATAGATACATATATATCTAAATAAATAGTTATATATTTAATAAATAGTAATAAATAAATAGTTATATATTTATTTATATATTAAATAATTTATAAATAATTATTATAAATTTATACTTAGGCTGGTTTAGAGTTGTATTATTTAGGCCAGTTAAGAACACCAAATTTAAGTGTACATGCGTGCGTGGATGATATGTTTATGAATTAGTAAAGGTGAAATGTGGAATGGAATGCGTAATTAGCAAATAACTTGCTTATATAGATTTTAATTGTTCAACAACACATTTATTTATAAATCTTACGATCATTCAGCTCGTATTTTATCATTTCTTGTCAGTAACTATTTCACAGTAGCCCATGGCTGACACAGTGTTCTTTAACACTGTTATAAATAAACAAGTATAATATTAAGATAGTATGGTTGGTGATTTATTTAGTGGACTGTAAAGTAGGAGGATATTGATTGACTGCAGATAGGAGTTGATATTGATACCAATTAAATATAACTGAAATTAAATCTTTTTAATTTTCTAATTGGTTTAGTAGGTTAGTAAAGAAAATCGTACAATGAAATATTTACAATACAGAAAGAATAAATGAAGCGTAAGTAGCTAGGCAGTTGTTTTGATCCACTAGATGAAGAATGAAGTCTGAAAAAAGGTGTGAGTCCGTCGAGTAGAAGGAAAACGCTGAGTGGTGATGTGTAGAAAACTGGCCTTATCACTTGGAGGTGTGATGTGATGGCAAGAAGAAGAAAGAAGATATAATTTGGTTGGAATTTGGAAAAGCATCCAGCCAGCCGCTATCTGGAGGTCAAGAACCGCGGCCAAACCTTTTCAAACAGGGGTCAATATGCAGTCAAGAGAACCGCGGCAAAACCCTTTCAAACAGGGGTCAATATACAGTCAAGAGAACCGCCGCAAAACCCTTTTTGTATTTCCTTCATACAAGGATCAATGTACATTCAAGAGGCCACCTGGCCACCATCTGTTAACAAAGCGTCGCCACCCCGGCCAAAACAGCCTTTGTTAACTACCGACCTCCCCTAGGGTCAATATACTACGAGAGATGTCTTAGTGTGGCACGTACTTACACATCAGCCGATGTGTGAGTGATGCAAATATAAACGTCGCCCCACTGGAGTTCCCAGATCAGTTAAGTACGAGTTATCAATCAGTTAATCAATCAGTTAAGTTCGAGTTATCAATCAGTTAAGTGCCAGTACGAAAGCATCAGTTCCAGATCAGAAGCACCATCACACATCGCGAGCGCGTCCCTATTTAAGGTTTTAACACTGCTTCTTTAATATTTTATATTCATTTCATAATTCTTATATTCATTTACAATTGTGCATCTTAGTTTTTCTGTTTCAATACACTTTAAATTATTTGTTAAAATATAGTTTATTTTCATAAATCAGTAGTTCGTATTTCGAATACCAATTCTCTAATCTCTCTAACTAACAACACTTACTCCTCACTTCGACTTCCGGTATCCATGAAACGATACCAACACATCTGCCATCACATCACAGAGGTGAGGCTAGAGAATTAAAAAAATCTTCGTTTGCGTCAAGGTCGTTTGCTATAGACCGTATAGAAATTTGTGGCCACAAAAATTGACGCTAATCTACTGTAGATCACTAACATTGACGTACTACTGCAGAAAGGGCACAGTAGCCCGGTGCTAGGTGCATTGGTGGGGAGGCCAGAGCTGATTGGCTGGCGACTCTTCAACAGATGATTTATGTCTCATGCCGGCAGTAGCATCCCTGGGAAGGCAGGCGTTGACGCTCGCTGATGAAAGTTGACATATTTAAATAAATAAACCAAAAAAATACAAAACAAAACAAACCAAAATAAAATAAAATAACTTTTCGAACATATTCATAAACAATGGCTAATTAATTATTAAGTAAATCTCTTTCCAAAAATCGTAGTTTAAGTAACAATCCCCACGTGTTGGATGTTTCCATTTTTAAAGGGTCTAAAAAGCCCCCTTTAAAGAGCAAAACATGTCTTTTCCTACTCAGGTACCAACTCCCCTCTTAGCCTAGTTAGGTCCTAACAAAAATATTTTTTAAAAACCAGTGTATAAAGCATCCTGATGATGGGCGAACGATCTGAAACCGGTCGATGACCACAATAAGAAGGAGGCTATCACCGAAAATATCACTGGTGCTTTCCAGTTTTGCGAAACCAACCACAACAACGAATCTCTATCACTTTTATTTGAAACATTTTCCTTGGAAAATTGATTTTTTTGGGGGGGGAGGTTTTGGGGAAACTAAAAAGTTATGTTTTCGTGTAAAATTCCACTTCAATGTGATATATATGGTTTCTACCACTTACATAATATTAATATACATTAGAAGCACATTGCTTAACCGGAAATTGGTTAACCGGAAATGCGACATTCAAAATAGGTTTTTTGAGTTCCATAACGTGATTTTGGATAGTTGTAAGGAATGTATAGCAATTAATTGAATGTTACATGCAGTTGGTTCCGTGTTTTGGTCTACTGGGCCATAAAATAATCACTTCTCTAGCTGTCCAAGGTCGTTAGGTAGGTACTTATCCCACCAAATTTGTACATTATGCTACAACTTTCAACATTAATGCTACAATTTGTACATTAATGCTACAATTTATGCTACGACTTTTATTTTTACATTTATGTAAAATTTGAATGTAAAAAAAATTTGTCATTTTACAGTATAAATCGCATATAACGACACCTAAGTGATGTTCACATATAACGAACTGTTCGCTAAACGATTTTTACTTTCTCTTAATCCTAGTTAGAGGAAGTATTGTAATCGTGTCAAATTTTCGATATTGAGTTTTCCCCGGAAATATCCGTTTTGAGGTCCCCTGAGTCCAAAAAAGTGGTTTCTAGCAAAATTCTCTCTCTCTCTCTTCTCTCTCTCTATCTTCTCTCTCTGTGTGTGTGATTTATGTAGTGGTAGTATGTAGTGTGCGGTTGTGTGTGTATGCAGGAATATGTAGGTAGTGGTTGTGTGTACTGTATGTATGTATGTGAACAGCATAGCTCAAAAACGAAAAACCGTAGAAAGTTGAAACTTGATATTCCGTTTAGGTATCACCATGGGATCTGACATGCGTTATCTGTCAAAATTCCTCAACCGGAAGTACCACTTTACTAGTTTTTTTTTTTTATGGCACCAACGATCTTCTTCAAACTAGAAATATCAACTACACATACTAACAGCTACAACTTTTATTTAAAACATTTCTCCGGGAAAATTCATTTAAGGGCACTTCTAAGGGAGAGGTAGGGTTGGTTAGGTTTCCATCTTAATTGCTATTTCAGTTTATTAGACAATTCTATCATGTAAATAATGTTAATTAGAATTAAATAAGTTGTTAAAATTCCGAATTTGAAAAAAAATCGGATAACCGGAAGTGCGTTTGTTTTAACACTTTTTCGCGATTTTCTCAAAAATGGCTCCGACGATTTTTTGAAACTTCGTATATAAACCAAACATGCAATGATCTACATCTTTTATTTAAAACATTTCTCCGGGAAAATTCATTTAAGGGCACTTTTAGGGGAGGGTGGGTTACAGCTTCTTCTAAATTGCTATCATTGTGTGTCCGTGATGGTTGTACAATGCTATCCTCCAAACAAAATTAATTAGAAATAAATAGATGGCCAAAATTCCGAGTTTTAAGGAAAATAGTAAACCGGAAGTGCGCTTTTCCAGAACAGTTTTTTCAATTTTCGACGAATTTTGTTAAATTTGGTACACAAATTATAACATTTGTCAATTATTATACAGGAGTAAGAGAAAGTTGTGTGAGTGTTTCACACTAGATTTTTATAATTGGTTATAGTGAATACCGTTTATAATGAACGAAATATGACAGTCCCCTGAAGTTCGTTATAACCGATTTGTACTGTACGAGTATAAATTGTATTAAAAGATGTAAGAGAAAGTCGTATGAGTGTTTCACACCAGATTTTGTATACATAAAGTCAAATTCGTGGTATAAATGTTATGTGCGTCATTTGCTTAACTATTCTACTTGAGCAAATCGCACTCTTCTCTTAAACCCGGCTTCCAGCCATCTATCAAATTTCCAATCCGACTCTTCTCTTAAATCCGACTTCCAGCCCTATAAAATTTCCATCTTTTTAGAAAAAAAAAAATGCCAAAATTTAGATTTCTGGCGGTGATTTTAAGCGATACAATACAATTCCTTAATCGCATGGCTAACGCAAGAAATTTACCTCTGATGAGAGTAACATGTCTGTCAGCGTATCCCTGAGCAATTTTACCACAGTACCATGGAACTCTTCAAGGACACCATACACTTTTGGGGAAAATACTGGGAAGAGAGAACATCCCTATAGACCTTGCGGATTCGCTCTTTCCAAACGTTGACGAGCATAGAATGGAAAATATATTAATATTAGGAATACGATTTGAATAAAATATCGCTTTAAAAATGTTACAAGTAGGAAATTATTATAAAAGCTAGACGAATTTAGAATGTAAAATATATAATAGAAAACCTTGAACCTGTTAGAGGTTTAGAATGAGATGTATGACAATAAAGCTTTGTATAAATAATGATACATAATTTGAAGCCAACAGAGAAAAGCATCTCATCAGTAGAGGTGCACGAAGATGAAAGCCAAATATAGTATGGGTACCTTCACTTCATAATAACATATACGTATATGCATAGAAAGCACAACTTGTTCCATTCAAACAATATAGTTACATCTAGACCTCAGATCTTTTTAGTGTGCACATTATGAAACTCTATCCAGATTTAATTTAATCAGCGCTCTAATGAAGCATAATTAAAATTGAAGTTGATAATTAAATTCCATAATTAAGATAATAATAATTATTTTTTCTTTCATAAAAAAAAGCATCTATTAAATTAATGAATTATTAAAATTTTAAATTTAAAAACAAATAACGTTGGAAAACTCTAATTTATATTAAATGTAATTAAAATTGTAATTTAATTAACTAATATTTAAAAAAGAAAAAAATAAATAAAAAAACATGAAAACATACGAAATATAAAAAATTAGGATGATATCCGTTCTAGAGGATATTTTTTTCAGCATAAAAATGTATACTAATTTTTAGAGATGGTGGACATTAGATGTTATTAGACTCCAAAATTTAATAAATGTGTTAGTATTAGTTTGAACAATATGAGATATAATGGTGAGTTGCCGTGTAAATCTAGTAGTCAAACAAGATGGGGAGGGGGCTAGTAATGGAGTGGCCGAATCTTAGGATAAAATCTATTCTTTACACACAAACACTAACCAAGTTTTTAAAATTATTTTCGGAGCAGAAGTCCCAACTTTCAGCACAATTACAGAAAACAAATTTCTTACTTTTTTTTTTAAAATTAAGTCGCGTCAACATCTATGGTCATTGGCGCCCGGCAGCATTCTCAGTGTACAAATTTCTTTCAAGTATGAAATTATTACATCCTATAAAAACATATATAGTATAAAATATACATAGTTTAAAATAGATGGTAGAATCGCATTGCTAGATAAATTAGACTTGACTTTGATTTGAAAGAATTCAACTTTTTCTACCTAGCAAACATAAAATTATTATGAGGGGTCATTCAGTAAGTGACGAGACAAGTCGCGGTAGCTCAGAAACGGTTTGTTTAATCTAATCAATACAATAGTTTCAGTTGCGTCAAGTAGGCATCCTTGTACTTAGTTTCTCATCAGCTGTTCGAGAGTATTTGGTATGCATAACCTCAAATGTATTCAGTTAACAATGGCAAGTCCGCTCGAGAATTGGACCTCGGAAGAACAACTTTCAGTAATTAGATTTTTAGTTGCAGAGAGTATTAAAGGTAGTGAACTCCACAAAATAATGTGTAAAGTGTATGGAAATAATTGTTGGAACCGTTCGAACATTTACAAATGGGTAAAACAGTTTAAAAGTGGCCGTGTAAATGTCTGTGAAAAGCGACGAAGTGGAGACGAGGTTGAAGTTGCAACTTCCCCCCTTGAATCTTGCATTAACGCGTTAATTAAAAACAACAGGCGTATTACTTTTGAACTGATAGCTGAAGGAATGCACGCGAGTGTTGGAACTGTCCACAACAGTAATCAAAATAAGCTGCAGTACAAGAAATAATGGGTTCCAAGGCAACTTACGGGTTACTCAAGAAACATGTGTTTGGACCTACATGGGCAACATTTTCAATCCAATGAAGAAGTTAAAAAAAATCAGGTGCAAAAGTGGCTTCGAGATCAACCCAAAGAATTTTATGCCAGAGGCATACATAAATAAGATGAACAATGGGACAAGTGTATCAATGTTGCTGGGGACTATATAGAAAAGTAACCAAAGTTTTTTATTGTTTAAATAAATTGTTTTTGAACTACAGCGATTTGTCTCGTTACTTACTGAATGACCCTCGTATATAAAAAGAAATAGATATTTGAATAACACTTGGGTTTCTGGGTTGAGACACTTTAGTCTCAAGTATTTTACATGAGAAAATAAATGGCCTCGGAAACCTAAAATATCAAATAGATTTATTACAATTACATTACAGATATTACTTTTATGTTAATTACATTATCAAGCTGAACGTTTAAAATGAGTTAAAATGTAACAAAGTTACAATTATATTTACATTACATAAAATAACAAAAATAATGTTGTATTTGTGATCATTTAAATTAAGAACTTCTGCTTCTTTCTCAGTATACTGTTAATTAATTATTAATTACAACCGTAGAGGGCAAGACTGGCGATCTGTTCATACAGCTCATGTTAATGTAGAGTTATTTACATCATAAATTGAAACTTTGATTTAGTTACCTTATAGTGAAATGAGACAGAATAAAATCAATTGAAATTTTCTGTTTCATAATTAACACAAATATTTATAACAATTATCATATTATGCGCATGAAATTGTTTTGTTTAGCATCAGAACCAATTTAATCTTCAACGGATGATTGATTTATCCCAGAATAAATAAAACATAAAATCTGAGGGTAAATATTTACAAAAATCAAAGATAATAATTTTTGAATACTTAGTTGATAGCAATCAATGAGCTTTTGGAAACTTGTCTTAAATTCTTTATTAAAAAATTGTTTAGATTGGCCGATTACAACTTCTTTTTTTTAATATTTTACCGGATAGCGCACTGTGATCTGAAAGACCGGAGCCCAGTCAGTGCTCCACCGGCCTACGAGTAGTGTTGTCTGGCACCAGTTATTGATGGCCATCACTGGCAGTTAGCTCTGGAGGCTCCTTGAAAAAGAAAATCTAAGGGCAGCATTGCTGGATTCGAACCCGGGATCTCCGCGTAGCAGTCAAGTGCGTTATCAGTAAACCCATCCCTAAACTGCTATTTTAATGCACTAATATACATCGTGACTTGATGTCCTCGATTTAAAAAATATAAAAAATAAAAAAGGAAACGGGAAAAAGAAAAACTTTACTAGATATTTAAATGATAAAAAAAATAAAATGCTCTTTAAGACCTAATAATTTAAGGAAGACTAATGGAACTGTAACATGCAGAACATTTCAATAATAGAGATTCATTTGAAATTTAGTATCAGAAATATACAATTTCATAGACAATAATATGCAATAACTTAATAATGTGTAATATAGTAGATAAGATTTGGGCAAATACCTGATGTAGCTTAACTGTAACATAATTGCAACCAGAAACTCACCTGAAACAAAAGAAAATAACTTTGAATAAATCTTTTGCAAAACAAAAAGAAAACTGTTTAAATATCAACAGAAACGTTTGATTACTAGCACATAGTACCTCTGCAGGTGTTCGGTTAAAAATTCTTTGATAATTAGATTATCTCCTGATAATGAGATATTTTATTAAAATTTATTTTCCAGAAATAAATAACAATCGCATACAAATAAATTATATTTTAAAAAATCCAACTTATTATTCTGTTTTTGGTCTTTATTTTTATTTTTATTTTTTTTGCTTCGTCATGCCACCCTACGCCCATGAGACGATAATACTATTTGTAGACAAAGTACAATATGTTGGACAGTAATAGACAGACGTTTAAACTGGAACCCACACACCAGACTGAAAAGGATCTAAAGCGTTACAATCTTCTCTTGAAGCTACTTGATGTTCCAATCTTTACCTGAACAATAAAAGGCTGATTCACAACGCAATAATAAAACCTCTATGACATACGGATGTGAAGTTTGGGGTTCAACCAAGCTTCCAATTCCTATCGTATCCAATCCAAAGTCCTTGTCGAATCACAAAAGTCCATTTTATCTCCATATCGACCTCAATGTTGCTTTTGTATCCCAATTAGTCAAATGCCGTTACCAAAAATTTCATTATGCCACCACTGTCCATCCTAATCCCCTCCATTCAGAGACCGTCTGCAGCTAAAATCCCAGCCAAAACCTCGCCGTGATGCCGTCAGTGGCCAGTGACAATAAATAGTCCTTGAGAGTACCTCCAATGGGAGATATCTCCTCCCAAGTTCTTCGCCATGTATCCCGCCCCCTTAGAGTGAGTGCTAACATATTTATTTATTTTTTTGATTAAGGTCGCATCAACATCTATGGTCATTGGTGCCTGGAGCTTTCTTAGTGACTTGCCGCAAGCCGGCTTCCGGACAGTGTTCTCTCGCTACAGACAACACTGTCCATCACCTGGCAAATAGCGCCTAGGAAGAGAAAATCTAAAGGCAGCACAACTGGACTCAAGCCTGGTACCTCTGCATAGGATTCGAGTGCGCTAACCGTCCCTGATTTATTTATTGTGTGATACACAGTTGTCAATTTCCATCAACAGCAATAATAATAATAAAAGCATTTACCAATAATGATGCATGCCGTAAAAGAAACTCGTAATTTCTAACAGAATTTCTAACTCGATCAAAAACTATAACCAATAAAAACTATAACGGAGATCAATAAATGCCAAGTCCACCTGGGTTATTCTACTGCTATTAGCGGCTGAGACAAACATACATATATTCAAAGACTTATATTCAAAGGCCCGTAGTAGCTAGCTTTGCATTGTTATACTATGTTTCCGATTATTGTGATTTATTTTAAAATAACTTCATTTAAAAAAAAAATTCTGGTATAAACAGCAGACACTACACACACAACACGATATTCTGGTGAAAGCACCAGTCACAACATGTGATAGTCCAGTCACAACACGATATTCTTTTACTGCAATTATAACAATTCTAATAGAGAAATTCTCTCTAAACGTGCAAACATTTTTTGAACTTGCATAACTTAAAAAAAAACTCTGGTGTGAAACACTCCGTCGACTGTGTCGATTTTATAGAGTTATAAGTCCGGGGACTTACTGCATTTTATAGAGTTATAAGTCCGGGGACTTACTGCATTTTATAGAGTTATAAGCTGACCAATTTTTCTTCAAACTTATTATCTTCATTAAATCTTTACTTGTCTTCAATTAACCCGGGAGAACTCGCTAGAAAAAATGAATAACAAGAACTCGCGCGTGAGACTTTCTCTCACACCCCAATTTTCATATTTTTTCACCACATAATAATATTATTAGCTTCTAAATACCAATTAAGTAAACGACATTATATTTATAAATATAAATACACACATAAACTTAAACAAATATCAATATAAAAAATATAAATCACACTTTTTTATTTATAAAAAAACAAAAAAACTGGAGCAAAACTCAATATAAAAAATATAATTTGTGTTGAATTATTCAGTAACAGCACATTTAGGACACGTAGCACATTTTGGTGTACGTGCATCTGCTAATGAAAATACTTTGAGGCCATATTTTGCTGGTTTACTTGGGATGTATTGCCGAAAATTGCAACGTCCCCGAAACGGTTCCAACATTTCATCTATAGTACAGTATTCACCAACTTGGTAATTTTGTTTACATTTGGATATAAATTCATCCAGTACCTCTCTTATGGAATCAGGAAAAAAAAGACTCCAACATTCCAACGGAGTTTTAGCTTGCTTTGCAATAGTTTTCACACTGGAAGATGGATAACGATGTTTTGTTTCCTTCTGCGCACATTTTCGCGGGGAGCGGAAACATACCAAACAGTAGTTTTGACGTTACCAAACAAGCTAGTTTCCGAGGATCGTCGTTTTCGAGTTCATCTTTCTCTTTTATCCCTGATTGTTCTGAATCACTTTCCGATTTTCGAAGCTTTCCGAGCATCAAAGCGGTTTTCGTTGTCTACAAGGTTGGGGAGAACTTCAGTTTTACCCTTTTCGGGATCAGGAATCCATGACAAATATTCTAAGCGGAAAAAATTAACATAAATAAAATTACCAGGAAAATATAAAGTAAATAAATATCCTGAAAAATGCCACTTATGGAGATGGTACAACGCTTTCCCCATCTCGGCCATATGTTTGCCACGACTCATATGAATTTAAAAAATCTAAAATTCAAAAGAAAAACTAATTTTGCGTCAACAATAAACCAAAAATGTTATACAAACAGAAAATTACTTACTTATAAAAACGTAACGCGAACACTAGCGCCTGAGAGATTCACTCACGGTTTAGAATATTTTTGTTTAACTTCCTCTCCCGTAGCTAACACAAGACTGGGAGGAAAAATATTTCAAGAGGAAGTAAACAAAAGATAAAAACTCAGCTAGATGAAACTTAGGACCTCCAACTACTCCCACTTCCGGATTATGAGTGTTTTCTTCAAGCGTGAGAGAAAATCTCACGGTGCGAGTTCTCCCGGGTTAAATACCAATGAGAGTATCTAATAAAATTAATAAAATTAATAATAATAATAAAATTACTTGTTTGAGGAAAATATAACCCCCCCCCTTTCCCTTAAAGTTCTTTAAATGGACTTTCATGGAAAAAAAAGCTTTAAACAAAAATGATATGCTGACAATATATCAAATTTAAAGAAACCATTCAGAATTCATGGGAGAAAAAAAACAGTACACTGGAAAAACTCACTTCTGGTCAAACGATTTTTCTTCGAACTCGGAATTTTGGCCAAATATTTAAATTCTTATTAATATTATTTGGTTGATAAAATTGTATAATAAATAAGGAATAGCACTTTTTAAGAAAAGATAACCCCAATCCCCTCCTCCACCAAAAGCCTTGTAAATGTAACTTTTCCAGAGAAATGTTTCAAATAATTGGTGATTAATAAAAGGGAAAAATCGTTGGAGCCATTTTCGAGAAAATCGGAAAAAAAGTGGGGAGGAAAAAACCTTCAATAAAATGGTACTTCCGGTTGAGGAACGAACGTAAGGCTGGCTACAGACTATGCATGTGTTCGCGATTCGTGATGCGCGATGCGTGATTCGTCCAGTTCGTTGCAGTGCGTAGTAATTCGTAAACAGAGCATACAGACTATGCGTTTGTTCAAGATTCGATGCGTGATGCGTGATTTATCCATGTTCGTCGCAGTTTCAAGTTAGTTCACAGAAATTCGTGAGCACGTGCAAAGCCTATATATTAATTACTTCAGTAGCACATATATACTATTTTTAAACTGTATGTACATATTTCTGTTCGGAAAATATGGAGAGTGACGATGATCTAGCAATAGCTAGTGCTGTTTTTATTATCATGGCGCAAAATAAGAAAAAAAACTTCAAACTTCTCTGCCAACCTTTTAAAGGCGTCACGTTTTTTATTCCTATTTTTCTTATCTTTATCCTTTGGATCCCACAAATAACGCAGTTGTTCAATTTCATAAATTAAATCTAAAACGCGTTCATCAGACCACTCATATTCTTGCCTGTTGTCTTCTTCGGCCATTATTTTTAAAATAATAAACTATCCTTATAATAATAAAATTAATATATAAAATATTTATAAAAAAATTATTCTTAAAATAATAAACGAAAGAAGAGAAAGTAAAAAATTATAAAATTAAACGGAATAAAATATAAACATAACCTCCTTGTTTTAACATAACGAACTAGCGCGCACAACGAATTGACGAATTAACTACGAACACAGCCCGAACTTTGGCGAATCAGTGGTTCGTGCTGATGCGCGGCCTTTGATATTCGTCAATTTACCGCTCTTTAGAGCGAATCACTGTGCACACACGCATCATGTTGTTTACGAATCGATTTTTAACGAACAAGTCCTTATACACTATTCGTGAACTGCCCGCGAATCACGCATCACGCATCACGAATCGCGAATACATGCATAGTCTGTAGCCAGCCTAAGAGTAACACAAAATAAAAGAGATACTTTCAAAATTGTTATCTTTACTTTTCCTCATACAAAAAAAAAAAAAGATCACTTCATATACCTAAATGTTAAATAATATAAGTATGTATAAGATAAATAATTAAATCTACAAAAACACCAAGTAATAATAATTATACTTTTATAACGCCAATATTAATATTTTTTGCAATAAAAATCAAATCATCTAAAAATCATATTACAGAGTGCTGGGCAAAACTAACACAGAATATGATAAATTTTATAATATAAACAAAGGACTGTATGAGTTTGGCTGTTTTGTTTCCACATTAATGAACAAACAACCTTTGAAAGTTTCAACCGGATATGGTGTACTCTTTCACAGGTAATGGACTTCCATTAGGATATACTAAAATATTTACAATTTTTATAATTTAATTATAGAAAGTAAATGTTTTTAAAAGTTTAGTATAAACTATATGTGTATGAAATGGAAAATACTGAAGGAAATTAAATTATTATTTTAATGTTTAAATTATTAATTTTGTTTTGAATCTATAAAAATAAAATTGTAACTTCAATTGTATCAGATGATTTATCAATCTGATTTTCATTGATTTTTAAATACTTCATGCAGGACAAGAATTTTTAGTTTTCTCTTATTGTTGTAAAAGGAAATATTGTGACAAAATTTAGAAAAATCGAGTCACCGAAAATACCATGGTTTTGAGGCCCCGGTGAATACGAAAAAAATTGCAGGACGCTCCAAACTCTTTTTCCAGTTAAATATCGCCTTTCTATTGTATCCACATCACGCAGGATTTGATATTCGAAAATTCAACTATTAAATCTGTGAAATTACTGTTTTTGTTCCACCAGGTTTTCGTATTATTATCGGAAACGGCTCCCAACGATTTTTCTATTAACCTTGCATAGTTTTTACACAAATGAATGCCTATCAGTTTTATTTAAAATATTTTTACAGTAAGATTGAATTTTCGAGATTTCTGGGGGATGGAGGGGTGCTGAAAAATTCGTGAGCCACGCACTATACTGCTATTGCTAGAATATTAAGTTTAAAGAAAACTGGTTTAACCTAAAGTGGTTTCTGTGTTCCCGGAAATTTCTAGACATTTTTATTTGAAACTTTTTCCGGTAATATGGATGTTCGGAGGTTTTGGAGAAATTTGTGACGTCAGATTTCAAGTAGTATTGGAAGTAATGTTGATCTACAACTGACCACAATCACGTACACTTTATTATTATTTGTGAGTGGGGAGGGAACAAACTCTACGCTATTCAAAGCCACTTACAGTTGTAATTAAAGTTTGGGTAAACATTTTCCAAGTTAGGCGCTAATTTCCTGCAATCCGATCCTCGCAACCTGCGTATCTCAATCTCACTCCAACTTTATTAACATCTCTACTTTACAATGTTCGTCCATTACAACATTCTCGCATGTAAAGAGCAAATTTACAAAATATTCAAAATTTTGGCGAATAAAACTAAGTCACAAACAAGCAAAAATTGATTATTATTACACCATTATATTAATGAAACTAAATTGGTTAATTCAGTTGAAATTAGTTTCACAATTGCAGAATCACATTTAAAAGTAGACAGATAATTTTTATAAATTCATTAGCCATATTTTGAGTTATGATATATGTTATAACCGTGTGGATAGTTTGATAAAATAAACATTGCCGATAATACTATGGAACATGTTTATCTATAACAGCTATTTGATAAGATAACCTTCCTTCTGCTATTATATCTTTTAGTTGATCTATTATGAAAAGCAAATTTATTTCTACTTGGCCAGATATTAGTAAAATGCTAATTTATGTCATTATTGTATTTTTTCAGCCTAAAATTCAGTAAAACCTCAACACCTCCCCGTCATGCTACCGTCCCATCAACTTTCTGACCTGGGCAAAATACTTGATAAACTCCTTCATAAACTATCCTACCAATCCTTGGTAATATTCTAATATTATCCCAGACCATCAGTTTGGATTTCGACGTCATCATCATTCTACCATACTACAACAAATTCTCCGTGTTCTAGACACAATCGCATCCTCCCTTGAGAAGAAGGAGTGCTGTTCGGGGGGAGGACTTTCCTAGAAACGAAGCAAGCATTCGATCGAAACTTTAGTACCCTTCCTGTCACCTAATTAACTCATCCTAAAATCCTAATTATCCGGTAGCTATTTCCGAGTAAATAGTAATCGGATCATCCTTCTCTCCTTTCAATTATACCGAAGCTAGAGTGCCGCAAGGCAGCATTGTATGCCCTATCCTTTACACTGCAGACATCCCAACGCATCCTTCTCACCTACACAGATGATAGTGCTTTCCTGTCTACCAAACATGATTCCGTAATAGCGCATAGAAATTTGCATACCCACCTCGCCTCCCTAAAAAAATTGTTCAAAAAAATGGGTCATTAAACTTAATGAAAACAAGTCCCAAAACATTACCTTAACTCTTCGTCGCATTACTCTTCCCCCCGTCTACTACAACTTAATTCCTCTAATATAGAAATCTTTGCTTTAGCTTTAGCCAAGTTATTGACAGGCGTATGAATTTAGTATAATCATTTCTATAGACACATTAGTAATTGTGGTAGACTTGAGTTCTATCTTAATAATAAAATAGCAAAAATTCGTGGTCTTGCCCAGGTAGACTGCCTACTCCCCTAACTTTTATGTAAGTATTGCCAAATATAGTTTTCATCCGGACAGACTATGTATCCATCTTGTCTCATCCTAATCCTAGAGCACTTCCTAACTGTCTGCCCTTTTATAACTCCTTGAGACAAAAATATCTAAAACAGTATTTAGCCAAAGATAACTCCTTAAAGAGCTTACTTTTAATTGAAAATAAATCCAGGTAAATAATTTTTTTTTTTCCTCAGTAAATTTAGATACCACTTGGCCTAGAATATTATTCAAGCTTTAGTTACTAAAACTTATTTTTTAGTGTTTTGTTTAGTTTATTCTCATAGACATACTGATTGCGATGAACTTGTTTAATTTCATTAATATCTTGTAAATATCAATTTATAGTTACTTTTAATTAGATCTTACAATTAGCATTAAATATTTTGTTATGTTTTCTTTTGCTAAATGAATTTTAACCTAAATAAAAATTATTTTTTTAAATTAATTTAAATAATTGAATTTGCTAAATGAATTTTGATTGGTCTTGTTTTTCGTTTAAATTTATTATTAAAAAAAAAGAATGGAATAATGGTGATCGTAAGTTGGGCGAGCGTATTCCGAAGCGGAGAAGAAGGCACAATAAAATAAATACATGAAAAACAATATACTTTTGTGTTTTTCAATCTAAAAAGAAGGCGGATGAATAAACTTTCACAGGGCGTGAACTTAGGCGTAAAGTTGTTGTTATGAAGAGGCGCAACTACTTGCAAGTAAGGCAAAGTCAAGATAGCGAAAATAATGAAGCGCGTTAAAACAATGTTGCCCAGACAAAAGAAGCAAAAGACGAAAGAGCGGCACAACAAAAACTTATATCAGCGAGATATAGAAAGCAAGTGAGAAAGAAAAAAAACAGGGCGTTGGCCGGATGGGAAGCGGAATTAGTGGGGAAAGAAGGTTGGTTGGTGGTGTGATGCGAGGAAAAGAAACGATGATATAACAGTTGCTGGAAATTAGCAGGAAATGAGCTTAATAGAGAAGAGTGACCGAGAACAATAAAGGAAATCAAATAGTTGATTTAAAGAGATACGAACTGACAAACAGACATATATATATATCTGAGCCAACGCATTGCTACAAGAGTGTAATCATTTTAAACAAAGTATTTATAATTTTTTATTATTATTATTATTATTATTTATTATTATATTTATTTTTCTATTGTTATAAAAATAATTTGTAAAGACAAATTTTATTTTAAAAGTTAAATAAAAATTAAAAGTAAAGTAAAGGCAAAATAAAAACATAGCCGGCGGCTCTATTTAGTGCCAATCTGTCTGTAAATTGTCAGTTGCTAACAACAGGCATAAACAGTAGTAAAGTAAATAAAGTGAAGAGGTGCGCGTGTCTGTAGAGGCGATCAAGTTAGTCTGCCTGAGGCTAGTGACATGGGCAGGTGTAAGTCAGTTTTTTTGCCAGATTTTTTGTGAGAGAGTTTTCTTATTGCGCCTAGGCGGATTTTCATTTCCTGTAATGTACAGTGAAATTATTAGTTTGGTGACTGTGGTAACGTCGTTGTCGAGCCGAAAACTGCCGGAAAACAATTGATGAAAAAAAGGAAGGAGGGATCTGTGGCCGTCTCCCAAAAATTGAAGAGAAAACTCCTGTGGACCTTATTGATCAACACAGCAAGTATTACCTATGGTTTTTTTTAAGAAATTATACATTAAACAATGTAAATTAATAAGTTTCCTGTAGTCTTTGCGCTTCCGTTTTAAGAAAAGAGATAAATTAAATTTATGAATATGAGTTTACTTACTGAAACCTGGCAGGGGAGTATTATATTAACATTTAAATATAATCAGAACTACTTTACAGCCGGGGTTTGTTTATTCGCTATCAAAAGTGATAGCTTCCGTACTCCCATTGCGATTGTGTAGATTTTATTATTTTTTTTGCATCTACAGAACCAGGTAAATTGAATTTATTTTTCTTATTTTCTTGAAAGTACGGAGAATGTACGTAAATTGCATTTAATTTTAGTTTGCTTATAAAGCCAGAATTTCTTTTCACTAAAGTTCTATATTTTCCTTGGATTTTTAAAACTGTTAATTTTATTTTATTTTATTTTTTTTGCCTGCAGGTTTTGGCATTTTTTTTTTAGTATTGATAATACACTTCTTTTTTTTTAATATTGTAATATTTTTTGTTCATTATTATATTCTTTTATAATTGTATATGTTTATGTATTCAGGGCATTTATCTAAATAGAATTTGTTTAATGTTTAGTCTTTATTAGTGAGTTTTCTTACTTGTGAATACATTTTTGTTGTGTAATTGGCAATAAATAGTAAGTACCCAGAGCCGGAAGGCCAGAAAGTGTATATTGCCCGTACGATTCGCTGTTACCGTTATTTGAATTTAACAGCGTGGCGCCCAGTTTAAATGTTTAGATTATTTACATTTTGCGATTTTCTTTGATTAATCGCCTAGTTCTCGCCGGAATCTAACTTGGAGTGGTATCAAATTTTAATTATTTATTTTTTTTTTACGTCATTTTATTTAACTTATGTTGGGTAAATATCTTTTTTTTTTGGAAATTTATTTCATTCTTTCGTTTTTTTTCCCTGGTTACTTATTTATCCATCTGTTTACCTATTTATTTATTATTTATTTATTTATTTATTTATTTATTTATTTAGCTATTTGGTTTGTTTCATTAGCAAATTAATTTGTTTATCTTCCGACAGGCTCTCCTACCTGCCCTTCTCAACTGACACTAGTCGGGCATTTGAATGTACACCCTCACTGTTCGAGATGCAGGTGTAACACTATTGGTACACTGCAACTTGTTTAAGATAGAAAGGTACATTTTTTGCTTTACTGTTATCGTATCATGCACATGGCCAAAACGGTAGATGGTAGGTTACACTTTTTGCCTTACTCTTTTCCGCACAGAAACATATATAATTGTATAACTGTAATATTATGTTGAGTTCTAGGAAGAATGAAATTGGAAAAAGCTGCTGGTCATGATGATATATCCCCGAAAATGTTAAAATACATGGAAACTGAGGGAAATAAAATATTACTGCAAAAAAGAAACTTATACTTAAGAGTTTGGTGGTGCCAAGAATAGAAAGATTAGGAAGTTTCAATTGTGATACCAGTAAAGAAAAAGGATTCAAGCAATCATAGAGGTATCTCTCTCATGAGTGTTCCAAAGAAGATATATATATACAAGAATTTGGGGGGGGGGGAGACTGAGAATGAAAATAATATGGAAATTAGATAATCCTTAATTCGGATTTAGAATAGGCAAAAGTACGCAAGATTTGATCTTCACCACCAAACAAATTTCAGAAAAACTACGAGCTTAGGGAAGTATTTGTCACTGTTGCTTTGTGGATATTGTAAAAACACTTGATTCAGTCAACAGAGAAGAGATATGGAAGGCTGTCGACGAGAAGTAAGGAAAGGCTGCAGGCTGGCCGTCAAAAGTCTGTACAAGAATACAAGAGATTATGTGTGAATCTGTAATAATGAATCAAAAGAGTTCCTGACTAGCAAGGTGTAAAACAGGGATGCACACTGAGTCCATTGTTATTTGTTCAGGTCAAAGTTATGAAAAAAAATATCGTCTGCAAATGCCAACGCCAAGAAGAATCTTATTCTTCGCAGTTTTTTTTTTGTTTCCTTTTCGCAGTTTCTGTGCACAACTTTTTAATATACTATCCAATAACAAATTAAGAAGGTTGTGCTATTTCTTTTAAAAAATGTACGTTTTCTGACATATATTCATTATATTAGGTTTACATTAAATGCGTTGTTAGAATTCCAATTTTGAAAAAAAATCGGTTAAGTAGAAGCGCGACTTTACAGAATAGGTTTCTGAGTTTGGTGCAATTTTCTAAAAAAATCATCTGTCGATATATTTCAAATTCGGCTTAGTAACTATATAATAATGAATCTAATCACTTTTATATGAAACATTTTATTTCGTAAAAATTGATTGTAAGGGTTTCTAGGTATTCTGTGACGTCATTAGATTGTAAGTTTGTTGATAGAGGCCATTAACTGAAAAACTTACATATAATCCATTCATTAATATATGTACAGGCTGAGTATATAGGTATCCACGTTTGTTAAATTGATTGTTATGAGCAATTCAATAACAAACTTATTTTATTATTGTTTTCAATTAAAAGAAAGATCAGTAAATTTCCATTTAAGAAAATATAAATTTAAAAAAAAAATGGTAAATAAGAATTATAATAATTGCAATAACATGAGAATTGCAACAGATAGATTAAATTAAATATATTACCTTTAAAGATATTTAAATATTTTGCAATATCACAACATTATGTTAATAAAATCAATTATTTATCTAGATTAAGTGCAAAGCTCTTATGTTTTAGCTAGATTTAACTTAAACTGGCACTGAGGTTTACTGGTTGGTACAAGTGTTCTGGTTCGGTGTTCTGTTTCAGACTGTCTTGAAGGAATGCCTTCTAATTGTTGGTTCAAATCTTCCCCTGTGAGAAGAAGGGGTAGATAACGTTAACAAGGTTCATGAACTCTTCCTGTAACTGTACCCTTCTACATGGGTTACCCTTCAACGAGGTCGCATTTTTCTCATAATTTTCTTTAATTAAATAGATATAATTTCTTGCATCCACCACAGGGCGAATCATCTGAATTAAAAATTTGACGTAGCGGAAAAACTAAGGAAGAAAAGTTATCAAAGAAATTACGTCAGAAAAAAAAAATTGCTAGTATTCTTGAATTTCTATGTAAAGTATATAATGTGCTAACAGTGCACACAAACTACAAACCTAAACTAGCCACAAACCAAACTATTAACTTCCACCATATCTACAACACACGCCTGCCTCCATTTTCAAACTTCCTTATTCAATTACTTAAGAAACTAACTAAAATAAAATGTTCATGTTAAACAAGCTCAATGTCATTAAATTAATACATTTAATAATTTATTAAATTACAATTAAACTTACAAAATAAAAATCCATAAAACGAGCATAGGACATACCAACCACTTTGCGTGATAAACAATAGTGAAAACAAGAAAACTAACTACAAACCACCAAATGAAATAAGAAAGTTAACCTATGATTCAAGGAATGAAACACATTAACTGTGATAACACTTTGATCTTAGTACGATAAATTTTGAAACTAATAATTTAAGAATAAAAATAGAGAATAATCCAAATGAACTTTTCCTGTGAACTAATTTTTTTTTTTATAGTTTTTCTTAACCCCATATATAAGTAGTTAGTTAGTTCCGCAGATCCCGCAACTAAATGCGAGGGATTTAAAAAACGAAGTCCAAAAGATCAAATGTCATACTCGATATTATCATAAAATGTTTGTATATTATCTTGTGCGATAATATAATTTATTGGAGAAAAGGTATATTATTGTACATTATTACAGTGAAGAAAAATACATTAATAACAAATAAAAGAAAACATCTGATATTTTATCCCCCGTAGCATGCATATTCCATTTGTTCCTTGACCAGTTTCGGATTTTCATCCATTGTTAGAGCAAATTCACCAAGTTCCTGTAGAGAGTTTACTTCAACGTAATATTTCTGTTACACTCAAACTTATTGGTTTGTTGGTTGGTTATAAATATGAATGGGAGGTTATAAGGTTATGTTACTATGTGTGTGTGTGTGTGTGTGTGTGTGTTTAATGACAAAATGGAATTATTATAAATAATAAATGGATGATGGCTGAAAGTCCGAAACCGGTCAGGAACAAATGGAATATGCATGCTGCGACGGATAAAATATCAGATGTTATCCAGCAATGCGAACTCATCCACATATTCAACAATAAAAAAAAAAAAAAATTAAATTAAAAAAATATTAACAGCACAGATTGGGCATAAGATTTTCTTTTCTCTTTTTTTTTAATTTAACCCGCGTCAACACTATGGTCATTGGCGCCCGGAGCATTCTCACTGCACTGCCGGCCTCCGGACAGTGTTCTCTCGTTACAGACAACACTGTCAAACCGGATAGTGAGCTGTAGAGGCTTCTAGGAAGAAAAAATCTAAGGCTAGCACAGCAGGACACGAACCCAGGTCCTCCGCGTGGGAGTCCAGTACGCTATCCACTTAGCTATTTCCTTCCCTAGCATAAGATATTAAAAACAAGAAATTATAACACAGAAGTGACAATTAATTAAATTAAATTATATTAACAATAAGAGAAAATAAAAAAGATAAACACACCTTTAGGTTAGGAGAGTAGTGTACGTTGAGAAGGTCGAAATTAAAATGAAAAGATTAATATTTTTAAATCTGGTATTTTATCCAGCATTGCGGATCCTCCCACAACATATTCAATATTTTTAAAATTAAAAAAAAAAAAAAAATCTGGGTGTGAAACACTCACACAACTTTCCTTTACTCCAGTTCTCAAAATTATAATTGACAAATTTATAGTTTGTGTACCAAATTTAATGAAATTCGTCGAAAACTGAAAAAAAACTAGTCAGTAAAAGCGCACTTCCGGTTTACTAATTTTCTTGAAACTCGGAATTTCAGCAATCTATTTATTTCTAACTAATTATGTTTGGATGATAGAATTGTATAATGAACTAGGATAGCACTTTGATGAAAATCTAACCCCTCCCCTCCCCTAAAAGTGCTCTTAAAAGAAATTTCCCAGAGAAATGTTTTAGATAAAAGTTGTAGATCTTTGCATGTTTAGTTTATATACGAAGTTTCAAAAAAATCGTCAAAGCCATTTTTGAGAAAATTGCGAAAAAGTGCATAATCATTTAGAAAGTGTAAGTAAACGGCACTTCCGG